>CALZFC010000006.1:5415000-5420000 GCA_945643635.1 Allodiplogaster sudhausi | reverse complement strand
TCAAGCGACAGAATGGCAAGGTCGAGGAGAAGTTCATCGCGTCACTCATTGAGGTTTTTCATTTTGATTCTTATCCTTTTATTATTTTTTTTTATTATTATCAGGTTTTCGTTTAGCTTCTTATCCATTTATTTATTACTATTATTAGGCTTTTATTTTCTTCCTATCCATTTATTTATTATTATTAATATTAGGTATTCATTTCTCTTTATCCTTGCTTCAGTTTTGTTTGAAAATTGACTCTTGATATTTTAGTCGCACAAAAAGACTTTTTCCTTTATAAGAAACTAGAATTTTGTTTCAATCTTTTTTCTTTATAAGAAACTAGAATTTTCTTTTAGTGATATGATTTTGAGGATGATTTTTCTTATGTTTTATTATTGTTATTATTATTAGGATTATTTTGGCTACACGATGTACCTTTTGCTCCCTTGCACAGATCAAGGAAGTCTGCAAGCGGGACATCAAGAAGAACAGGCAGGAGAAGATGGAACGCGATCAGAAACAGGAGGACAAGCAAGAGGAGGAACCGCCGCCAAAGAAGCCCTGCTATGATGGAGAGCAGCCATGCACCTCTGCGGATACGGTAAGGTTTTCATCATTAAATAATTAGACTATGGTATATATTTTTATTTATTTATTTTAACTTTTTCTTTATTAGACAGAGTACACATAAATACTTACCATTAGAGCAACAGTTTTTCTGCCAGCCCTATTTTTGCTATATATCCTATTCCCTGGCTTTTTTTTTTAAATACTAAATACTTTAAATACTACCCCACCCTGTTCTGGATCCGACAACTCTTTTGTTCCCTGTACCGTACCACATCTTTTCGACTGATACCATGCCGCTTTCAGCAGAAAGAACATCCGGATCTGCTTCGAAAGGCGAGCGATGCTCAGTCGGACTCGAGCCAGAACAAGGAAGAAGACGGCATCAACACGAGCGGAGTGGCACGTGAAGAGAGAACTGTAATTGCTCTCACCTTTTCCTTTCTAATATATATTTTTTTCCGGACGGAAAAGTTTTTTTTCCTTTATCGATACGTACCAGACTTATTTTACGATGTTTTTTGATGTAAAAGAAAAAAAAACTTTGTCACGAAAATTGTTCTCTGATATCTCCAAAGAACTCATTGAATTAATTTGTATATTTCCAGACATTTAATTTAATTGACATTCCTTTAGACAATCTCACCAGAAGGCAGCGACAAATCTTCCAAGGACGACGACGACCAGGGCAGATACAAGCTCTTCTACATCCACTACGAAGGACTTGACAGGAGGTCATTTTGATTTGATATGTAATATGCATATTCTTATTTGGAAGATATTTTTTACATTTTATATATATATATTTTTATTTTTTCATTTTGATTTTTTTCTCAAACAAACATTTGTGGTTCAAAAAATAATCACCCTTTTCAGACTTGACGAATGGGTCGAGAGAGATCGTTTTGTTGAGCGGACCGTGCCGGCTGCATTGTGCTCACCAGCAATACTTCCTCCTGGTACTCTTTTTTTCCATTTCTGTTGACTCCCTGAATTTTACTTTACTTTTTTTTATATTTTAATTTTGACAACTATTAAAAATTATTATTACTTTACAATCAAATTTAATTTTATAAGATTCCAAAATCGTTCAGTTTTAATTTATAGGAGTCGAAAATGTGTTTAGTATTTTTTTTGTTTGGTACTTTTGGTAAATGCGTAAAATATTTTTTTTTTCTTCGTAGGAGTCGAAAATGGTTGACTTTTTAATTAGTACGAGTCGAAAATGTGTCAATTTTAATTTATGGTACCTAAAAAATGCGTTAGATATTTTTTTATTTGTTGGAGTTGACTTTTTAATTGACAGGAGTCGAAAATGGCTGAATTCTTTTAATATTGAGGAGTCGAAAATACGTCAGTTTTTAATTGACAATAGTCGAAAATGAGTCAATTTTTAATTGACAGGAGTCGAAAATGAGTCAATTTTTAATTGACAGGAGTCGAAAATGCGTCGGTGCCATCGCAGAGCGGCGCGTTGACTCGGAGTCAGAAGCGGATACACGTCGAGTTCCATCATCAGCAGACGAGCTACGACGACATGGACGCGACGACGGCGAAGCTGGAGAAGGAGCATGAGGAAGTTAGCTCTTGTATTTTTTTATTTAGTTGTTTATTTATCATTATTATTTATTTATTGCTATTACAATTTAATTTTTTTTCTTCTAATTTTTAATAGTGCTTTTTTTTATATTTTCATCATCAAAGAGGAAGCTGAACGAGTTTAAAATGCAATAGTTTCTTCATTAATTCATTGTATTTTGTGCTAAAGATTAGTTGGAGACACTTGTTCATGTGCTCGGTGGTTTTCTTCCCTTCTAGAGCAAAATAAGAAATTGTAACCTGTAACTTTTGATGAACTCCATTCGCGTTTGAAAATACCTATATCAAATATTATGAGGAGAGTTTATTTCCGATTTTTTCTTCTTCTCTACTCTAATTCTTTCCTATCTAACCTTCTCCCTCTCTCTCTCTCTCTTTCTCTCTCTCTCTCTCTTTCCCTCTCTCTCTCTCTCTCTCTCTCTCTCTCCAGCGTACGAAAGTGAAGAACATCGAGCTGGTGGTCCTGGGCTCCTTCGAGATCTCCACCTGGTACTTCTCTCCATACCCCTTCCGCCTCGATCCACAAGAGAGGCTCTACATCTGCGAGTTCTGCCTGCTATACGTGCGAAAGATGCAGCAATACGCGTTACACAAGGTTGGCGGGAGATTTAAAAATTTTGAAAATAGAAAAAAAATCTTTTTTAGTTTCTTTTGTATGCTTGCAGAGATTGTTTATTTTATTTTATTTGGTAGTTTTGGCTAGGATTCATCCACTCTTCCGATTTTATCAATCTTATAGTATAGGCGAGCAATAAGAAAAATACTATTATGATACTAATAATTTATTTAGAAGCACTGCAAGCTTCGAACGCCGCCAGGAGTGAAAATTTATCGAAAGGACAACCTCGCCGTCTATGAACTTGAGGGGAAAGCGAACAAGGTAGGCGAGTAGTTTTCTTGTTCTGAATTATCTATCTTATGCCACGTCATAAACCAGATAAAGTTGTAGGTGAAATATGAGATATATTGGTGCTTATTAGAATTGCGGGCGCATTTGCAAGAGCGTAAGAATTAAAATTTAATTTTTTGCTTTTAACAGAGAGAGTATACTATAATTTAGGGAGTATTCTGTGATTTGAGAGGATGTAAACTGATATTTGAGAGAGTATTCTGTAATTTGATTCCTGTTCATATCCAGGTGTACTGCCAGTGCTTGTGCTTGCTGTCCAAGCTCTTCCTCGATCACAAGACTCTCTACTTTGATGTCGACACGTTTATCTTCTACATCTTGTGCGAGGTTAGGGTGATGGAATTTAATACTGTAGAATCGGTTTTTGAGAACATTTCCACGTAGAGGGAGGTAAGAGGGAAATATTGGTTTTCAATCTTTTTAAAGATTTCTTCCTCTCTCTGTCTCTTTTTCATTCTCTCTCTCTCTCTCTCTCTCTCTTTCAGTACTCTCATTTCCTCTCTTTCAAGGTGGACCATCTCGGCGCACACATTGTCGGCCACTTCTCGAAGGAACTCCAATCGGAGAACAACCTCGCATGCATCATGGTGCTGCCGCCGTTCCAGCGAAAGGGCTACGGCAAACTGCTCATCCAACTGAGTCGGTGACCGTGATTTAGGGGGCCGTTATTTAGGCTGGCCGTGATTTAGGAGTTCTAAAGTTATAACAATATTATTTGTACTATTTTAATATTTTTATGGAGAAAAGAAACGCCGACAGTTGAATAGGCGGTTTTCATAGAGGGGATTTTTTGAAATATTGTTGGTTCAGTCCTCATGTCGATCTGCTCTCCTTCACTGTCTTATTAATGCCTTCCTAAAAGTGCGATCTACAGGGCATCTAAACTTCTCACACAGCCTTTCTCTCCCTCTCCTCTCTCTCTCTCTCTCTCTCTCTCTCTCTATTTCGCTCTCTCTCTCTCTCTATTTCGCTCTCTCTCCTCTCTCTCTCTATTTCGCTCTCTCTCTCTCTCTCTCTCTCTCTCTCTCTCTCTCTCTCTCTCTCTCTTTTGTAATCAGGTTACGAATTGTCTGCTCGCGAGGGCTGGATCGGCACTCCGGAAAAGCCGTTATCTGACATGGGCAAGGTTTGGGGAATTTTTGTAAAATCTTATTTTTGTATTTCAAGTTATTATATTTTGTTTTAAATAGCAGTATTATTATCTCATTTTATTTCTATTCTTACCGTTGTGTCTCTCCTGATTTCTGATTGGAAGATGTTATTAAAAAGAAATTTTTAAATCGACTTTCAAACAATAAGCGTATATAAAGAAAGTGCAATTTTTTGCAAATACTGCACAGGTTGTTTTCTCACGTGTCCTTTCTCAGGTGTCCTGCCTAGATTAATGATTCTAATTACTCGAACTCGATTGATCCATGCTTTACTCTATATTAAAAAAAATTAATGAAATTAAACATAGAAGATTTTATATTCATTGCCGAAGCCCTCCCTCTCTTACCAACTCACAATAACATAATTTTTAATAGTTAACATCATTTTTCAACTTCATAATAGTGAGATCAAGATACTCGAACTTATTATTAGGTGGTTTATTCCCTCGTTAGCATTAGGGGTTGATGATAAGTATTCAATTTAAAAAAAAATTTTCCAAAAAAAATTCTTTTAAAATATATTATGCTTCTAAATATAAATTGATTGATTGATTGCATTTATTTTACTCTTTTCATGTTTCTCTTTTTCTTTAATTCTTTTCTCTCCCTCTCTCTCTCAATCTCTCTCTCCCTCCTCTCCTCTCTCTCTCCCTCATCTCTCTCGCTCTCTCTCTCTCTCTCATTCTCTCTCTCCCTCTCTTTCGCTCTCTCTCCTCTCTCTCTCACTCTCCCCCTCTCTCTCTCTCTCTCTCTCAGGTCTCCTACCGCAGCTACTGGCGTTGGCGTCT
>CALZFC010000006.1:5405000-5410000 GCA_945643635.1 Allodiplogaster sudhausi | reverse complement strand
AAAAAAAAAGAATTTTCAACATGACTTTCTGAAATTGTTGAGTCTTGATTGCTGTATTCATGAGATATTGTTCATGATATACAACTGTTATAAATGTATTACTGTATACGATTGGATTACTGTACTTGCAAAAGCGTGGTGAAAAGCGCGTGCAAACGGCTGAGATGGAAGCTACTACTTCAACTCGGAAGAAGATCCACTTCTCTTCTCTGCTTCCTTTCAACCTCTCTTTCTCTGTCTCTCCTCCCGAAAGGAGAGAGGGAGAGTGGTATTGTTGGGAGGGATACGGTATTTGTGTGATTTGAGATCTCTGTCTCTATCGTTTTGCTACAATTCAATGCAGCGCGCTTACTCTATAGTCTCGCACGTGGCAGGTTTGCCCTCCTCCTCCTTGTGTACAGCTTGAGGTCCCATCGCCTTAAGAAAGGACTCCAACTAGATTCAAGAACTTAGTTATATCAGATTTGAGAATTGGTCAATCCCCCGTGTAGGTGGTCATTGGCATCCTAGAGTTTGTGTTTACCAACCCTCACAGATAATTAATTACTCATTTCATCGATGTAATACTTATGTCCGTTACGGCCCCAGCTTTCCAATCAATGATTCATTCTCCACGCGCTCAATGTGTAGAGTGTCGAGAAACATTGATTCTGAGAGCGGGGCCGTAATGTAGTAAAGAAAGATTTGAATTTCTGTCTTTTTCCAGAATGAAGAACGCCTCGCAATGCTGGCGCAGAAGTCGCAACTTGAGCGGGAGCGAAGCGAATTAGCAAAGGAGCGCGCGGCGCTCAATCGGTCAGAGCAGCAGACCATCCTCAACAAGGGCGGAGGGGCACGTGCGCCGATCAAGTTCAAATTTGGCAAGTAGCCATGAGCTTTAAGCCACGCCCACTTTTTGGCAGGAAGCCAAGACCGTTAAGCCACGCCCCCCACTTTCTGCTCCTCTCCCTCACCACTTTCTAAACGATATTAACAGAAACCATGTTTTTGTTCAGTGTTCATTTAACCCTAAAACTTCCCCAATGATTCCATTCTCAGGTCGTTCGAGTTCAGCTCGCTTGTTATTCAAATGGGAATGCCTATCGTTATCTATCAATTGTTGTATTGATTGGTATAAGACCGTAAGCGTACTAGGTCTATGTAGTATTAAAACACGGTCGCCACAAGCCATAGTTTTAAACCCACCTGGTACGGCGGTCGCGATTTTGTATTCAACTTAATTATCGATTACTTCCGTACTACTTTATAAACAAGTTTTCTCATTAGCCGCCTCAACGAAATATAAGATTGTTTGTGTGCTTACTGCTGTAATTTGTTCGTTCTTTCGTTCTGCGATAAATTAATTGAAAAAAAATGCTATTTTTAATCTCATGGAAGATGTGTTAGAGGTCACGAGTGTATCTGATGATTGTTCGTTTCCGCCAATTTTCTTTCTTTATTTAATTATAATAAATATACAATCAAGAATTTTGATATTTGATTATCATTATTTCATATTCAACTTTTTGTGCTGGTTAGTGAACGGATATTTATAATAGGAGACGCCTCTAATTGGATTCTCCTTTTTTCTCTTCTCACATAAATCTTTGTGAGATGAGAAAAGAAAGACGTCTACACGAATGCTCGCCCGTTGCTACTCATTGTCTGCCGCCAGAGTCCGCCTGTCCGGGGAGTCGGTGACGTCATCTCGGCAGGGCCAGCGGCACGCTTTCGCGCGCCGAGCAGCAATCGCGCGTATCGACTGGAACGCAAGCCAGCCGCAGACCCGAACAGCTTTCTTCGAGTTGGTAGATTCTTGTTTTTTTTTGTTGGTGTTGTTATTGTTACCTAAATGAGCGATCGGAGTAAAGTGAACGATTATTTCCTCGACTAATTCCGTCATTTCAGAACATTTCATCGTCCAGCAGAAAGATGGTTTCTGACGACTACAAGGAATCAAACATTACATCATACATTACCGATATCGATGAAGAGCAACTCGTGCAGGTATGGAGAATGCTTTTATGATGGAGTCCTGTTAATTCGCAGGGTGATTATTCGGCCAATCATAATTCGTACACAGTGATTTGTAGGAACTTGCAAAATCACGACCCGGGGGGGGGGGTTCTTGATATTGGCAATAAAACTACCTAATCACGCGATATAAATGGTATATTCGTGTTACCCACATCAACATACCCCCGTTTAGTACTCTTAATACAAACCAACTCATTAGCACTGAACTAATTTTCATTCTAAAATTGGTTTAATTATTATGGAACCTTTATGATTGTTTCTATATTTGCGATTTTAGCTTGGGCACGCCTTCGGATTCGAGCATATGAGTCCGGGCGCCTTCACCTCTCCGGCCTTCCCAGTCAACGGCACCGTTCACGGTCTCTGCCATCGCTTGATGATTCCACTGGTTTGTCAGCCCGAAGGAAACCCGAATTCGCAACCCATCAACATCTGGTTCCTCGTCCATACTGGTTCGCCTTATACTTGCCTCACTGCGAAGTCAATGGAAGCGATCTTTGGCGCCGGAAACGTTCTTTCTCTTCGCCGTCTCGCTATTCAGGTTTGTTTTTCTTTTGTTTAAAAGTTGACTACCTGATGAAGGTGACTAAACTTGACAGGTTTTTGCTTTTGTTTAGAAGTTGATGAATAAGTTCAAATGTTTAGGACCCGGAGTGCACAGTCGAATGCCATCTTTCTAAGGGATATTTCAAGGGAGTCAACATTCTTGGAGTGAATGCGATGTGTCAACTGAAGCTTTCTATCCTTGGGAACTGGGGCAGAAACACATTCGAACTCGTCCGCCAATAGCTTCTTTTTTTACTTTCTGTGCATTGTAATAATGGATTTAGTTCAATACACATTACCGCTTATTGGAATTTAATTGGCAATTTCCTGGTCTCAATGCAATCTGAACATGTTTAAAGAATTTTATGAAGCGAGTTTTTTTTTTCTGCTACCTCAACGTAATATGAACTGATCTGAGTGCTTACTGCTGTAATTTTTTTCTTTCATTCTGTGATAAAGAATTTAAAAAAAAATTCTTCTGATGGAAGATGTGTTAAAGATCACGAGTAATATCTGATGATTGTTCGTTTCCCCCATTTCCTTATTTTATATTTGTTTCTTTCTTTTTGTTTTATAATTTAAAAATTTATTTAAAAAATATATAATTAGTTTCATTTTGTTGAAGTTTGCTTTCCTCTTCTATCCAAGTGTGGGTGTAGCGGTAGCCGGTTGAATACTTTATTCTTTACTAACAATTAGATACACATACATGTTTCATATATGAGAGGGGAGGAAGAGGAAGTCGCCGCTCTTCGTTCTTGCTCTTTTTCCACTTTCATTACGCTCTCCTCCCGGAGCCCCGCCTCCAGCCTGGGCGGGGCTCGGCTCCCCTAGCATGACAGGTTGGTTGCATATACACGAACGTCTGTAATTGAGAGCGCACGCCGAGAACAAAAAAAAAAGAAAACAAGTGAACGAATGCTCCTCCGTATGGGCCGCTGCTTCTCAGCCGCCGCGAGGGCCGTCGGAGGCGCCCGGCCCGGCCAGCCGATGACGTTATCTCGGCAGGCCTCTCACGCAACGAGCAGCAACCGCGTTTATCGACTGGAACGCAAGCCGACAGCAGACCCGAACAGCTTTCTTCGAGTTGGTTGATTCTTGTTCTTTTAATTTTATTTTTGAAGGATTATATTTTATATATCTTTCGGTCAATAAATTTGTTTTGACCTAAAATTTGCAACAAAAAAAACTCCTTTTTAAATGAAACTCCAAGAGTCGAGAAAAAAAAGAAAACTTGAAAACTCGCTAGGTTCGCGTGATATTGAAGGTGATGGCAGTGCTGGCGGCGTCCGTGTGGACGGGAGCGATCATTGCTGAGAAGGCGGCATTCATTCTCGAGGACTACGAACTATTTGTACCATCGCAGGAGGACGATGACTAAAGGAAATGTCTACGGCCGTAAAATAGGAATCAGGCCTAATTTCTATTTTTAGTGACTTACGGTATTTAGTAGCATACTGTGCTTAGTGGCATACACTATTCAGCGGAAGCAAAGAAAGTATCATAGCATAATACTTATCCAAATATCTCATGTTGCCTTCGTATTCACAATGCTTTAGCCTGCCAATTGCTTTTCGCTGCCCGGTGTACATGTTTAAAAAAAATTATAATTTACCATACGTTGTGAGGTCCATTATTTCATTAGTCATAGAAAAGTTTTTTCACTCGTTTGTAAAGAGGAGTCAACGGCATGGTCATTTCAGAATGTGATTAGAAACAAATCATCCGTACCCTTTTCTTGCCCAGCAGTGTGTATAAATTGATCTGGAATTCATTGTTGAACACGCATCAAACCCGAGAAATACGGCTCGAAATAAGGCAAACGGAAATTATATGAATAACAGAAGGTATCAGGCAGAAGGGAACGGAAATTATATGAATAACAGAAGGTAGAAGGAGAGCATTTTGCAATTGAGATTTCAAATGAATCTGTGCTGGTCAAGGGTATATTAATATCCACATCGAGGAGACACAGAGAGGGAGAAAGAAAAAACCAGGAAGAAAGAGAGAGAGAGAGAGAGAGAGAGAGAGCGAGAGAGTAAGATTAAGAGAGAGAGAGAAGGAAAGAGATAGAAATAAAGAGAGAGAGAGATGGAGACAGAGTGAGAGAGAGAGAGCGACAGAGTGCGAGAGAAAGAAAGAAGCTCATCAACTTACTCGGTCTCTTGAACATGTCGAGAATTCGCTTCGTCACCAAGAATCCTCCTCCAATTTTGATGGAGGAGATGAACGCTGCGCCGAGTGCGAGGGACTGCGCCGAATTCTGCGGCACCACTCCGCCGCCCATCAGGCAAAGGGCTCCTGAGAGGAAAAAAGAAGGGTTACGGTACTTGGATGCTGAGGGTTACGGTGTTGCACTGTCTGGTGAGGTGTGGCAGGGGGGAAAGGATACATGAATCTCTAATAGAATATGTAACCCGCGGTTTTCCTTGCCTGCG
>CALZFC010000006.1:5380000-5400000 GCA_945643635.1 Allodiplogaster sudhausi | reverse complement strand
TTTCTTGTTATCTTTCTTCTCGCAGTTCTACAACACGCACACTCATTGATTTAGTGACAAGTTGTGTTGCCTTATCGCCTAATTGTAAGTCGCGAGAGCCATTCGATAACACTTTGCAACAGACGCTCGCGCCTGCAAAAGCAAGCACTTTCCTAGATTGGCTAATCGTAAGAGTTCATTGCAGAGCAGGAAGGGGTCATAGAAAAGGAAATATATAATATCTTTCGGATGCTCCCGAAAGATATTATATATTTCCTTTTCTATGACCCCTTCCTGCTCTGCAATGAACTGTTACGGAAAATTGTGTAGGTATTTTAAAATATGCCTATATATATTTTTCACTGTACCGCGCTTGCGCTTTTTATTCATGGGTACGGTACACTAGTGGATTGTACGTTCATGTAACATATGTTCTAGCATTAGGTCAGCTGAGCACAGGCTTGCATATTTATTTTTCGTATTTATTCATCTGCTAATTTGCTATTTAATTTCTCATTAAAACTTATATAAAATATTAATTTAAAAAAAATATATCCTTTTCTTCTAGAGAGATCGGGTAAAGAAGAAAAAGAGAGCGAGATAGAGCGAGGAACATAATGCTCCGAGTGCTGCATCCGCGTCCATGCGGAACGCCGACCGCGATGCTTCTAGCGACGCGTCGCGTGCCGCTCTGTGTCCGCTTCGCTACCGCGTCCGCTTCCGCGCCTGCTGCGGCAGCACCTCGCGGCATCCCCTACAACAAGCTCACGCTCTCCACCGTCAAGGAGATCTACAAAGGTTGGACAATGCAACTTTTTCTGTTTTCTTTGCAAGTATTAAAAAATTAATTAGTAAAAAATAAAGTAGAATGAATAATATTTTTTCCTTCTTCGACAGATAATCAGTAAAAAAGAATAAAGTAGAATGAATAATATTTTTTTCTTTCTTCAAAGACTGTCCCCCTAAAGTTCGAACTTTTGCTATCTTAATAAATATAGGTGCTTTTCTTGGCATATGTAGAAATGATGCAAAAATTACTTGTTGTCAATTAATGAGGCGTTGGCTTTTTTATTGTCATTTATGAACTTGAATGTTTTCTTTATCTTTGTCTCTCTTTGGCACATTGTTTTTGTCCTTGGTGTGTACTTCTGCTCTTTTGCCGATGCATGGTGGCATGCCGTTCAATGAGCAACTGTTAAACTTTGTTTTTCTTTGTCGTTTCTTTCTCTCTCTTCTCTCTCTCTCTCTCTCTGTCTTCTTGCTTTCTTTCTCTCTCTCCTCTCTCTCTCTCCCTTCTCTCTCTCTCTCTCTCTCTCTCTCTCTCTCTCCTTGCAGGAGAGCGAAGAGTAGCACTCTCGCCCGCCGCAACAGCTGTCCTCGTCAAGAAGGGTCTCCAGGTTGAGGTACGCGTGAGGGCTAGACTAAAGAATCCCTTCAAGACATAAGCAAGTGATAAAGGAGATAACAAGGAAGCAGACAAGAAGGGGGCACATGGAGAGAGTGTTGATTAATAGGGATGCTGAGGGTGAGGAAAAGAATACAGCATGGAAAAGGGACGAAATACTGCTTCTGGAATTTATGAAATTTTTAAATCGGGAAGTAATCTGCATTTTCGTTTGTGATATGAGACTGAATCTCGAGTGATTTGGTTTGTAGACGAGAGGTTTTTTTCATATAGCAGTTGCATTAATTTTCTCCTAATCTTCGAGATAGCATCAGTGCTGTTCTTCCCTTGATAAATCTCATTCTCAGTCTGCGTATGCAAACCACTTGGCAGGCTTTTTCTTTTCTTGGTAAGGGGGGATTAAATTTAGAAAAAAAGTACTTAATGAAATTGCTAATATAAAAATAGAATTAATATACAATTAACATTAGTATAAAATTAATACTGATATTAATTAAGATTAATATAAAATTAAAGGTAATGTAAAATCAAGATTAACATAAATGTTTATGATAATTTTTTTTAATCCTGCATCATTACAGGTGGAATCTGGCGCGGGAGCCGAAGCTCAATTTGCCGACTCGGACTATGCGAGTGCTGGCGCGCGAGTCGTCCCTCGTGACAAGGCCTTCCAAGCGGACATCTTGCTCAAGGTATACTGTAGCTCTAAGTTTACTGTAACTCAAGGTATACTGTTGGTCAAGGAATTCTTTATCTCAAGGTATGCTGTAGCTTGAGTTTTATTGTAGCTCTCATTGAGTATGGTAGCTGAAAGAGTGACTGTTTTTGAGTGGGGTACTGTAGTTTACTGTATATAGAAAAATATATACACACATGCGAGTTTTGTTTTTTTGCAGGATTTGTTTATTTTTTCAACAATGCCATAGTTAATAGTTTGAATGATATTTATATGTTTTTTTCGGCAATTGCATGAAAGGGGATTCAAGCACACTTCTGGATTCCTTGGGATGCTCGGTGTCCAAAAGTGGATGCAAGTCGCATGTCTTTGATAGAACATAAGCGTATAGCATTTTTATTTAGAATGGCTAACTATAGAAAGAAAGCAATGGGGCTTTTAATATGAATATGTTCCGTGCGACTTTGTGCTTGATATGATGCCAAATATTATAAGAGAAGAACATATTTATTCCTGGAATAGGTGGGGGTTTTTTGTTTGCATTCTTGATTAGTTTTAGAGACCAATCAAGAATACAAAAAAAGTCTACTTGGTTTCCTTAATGGGGCGCATATAACTCAACCGTAATCTCGCTCTAAATCGTGTGCCCTTCTTTCTCACTCAGGCAAAAAGGCGCGAATTCAAATGTGATTTTTTTGCCCTTTTCAGGTGCGCGCTCCGCTGGCCGAGGAGATGGCTCGGCTGAGAGATGGCTCGACTCTCATCTCATTCGTGCACCCGGCAGTCAACAAGTCACTCCTGGACGAGCTGGCCAAGAAGAGAATGACCGTATTTGCCATGGATGCCGTGCCGAGGATCAGCAGAGCGCAGGTGAGAGGGAAGAGAGAGAGAGAAAGAGGGAGAGAGAGAAAGAGAGAGGGAAGGGAGAGAGGGAAGGGAGAGAGAGAGAGAGGAGAGACCAAGAGAAGGGAGATAGAGCGAGTAAGAGAGAGAGAGAATAAGAAAGGAGAGAGACAGACACACAGGATCGGAGGAAAAGGAAGAGGGGAGAGAGCAAGAATGAGAGAGAGTGAAAGAGGAGTGGAAAAGTAAGAAACAAGAGGTAGAGTGAGATAGAGGGGAAGCAGAGACAAGCAAGGAGTAAAGTAGTTAAAATACTAAAAATTGAGAACTAAGGTTACAAAAAATAATGATGTTAGCATTAAGTTAATCAGATATGGGAAGAGAGAGAGAGAGAGAGAGATCGATGTGATAAGAGTTTTGATGGAAATAAGAGCGGGGCGACCTGTCCAATCTCGACCTTGCCGAATGTCATTATCTGTTAATCTCCAATAGCTTTCTCCTTCATTCTCACTCTCTCTTCTCTCTCTCTCTTTCTCTCTCTCCCCCCCCCTTCTCTGCCTGCCTCTCCCTCTCTCTCTCGCTCTCCCCCTTTTTCTCCCTCTATCTCGTTCGCTGCATTCTTATTCTCATACATAGATTAGCCAAATAAGTTCAGCCTTGGTCTTCTGTCATATGATTTCCATCCAAACGGCGTTTTTCGGCAGCTTATTTGTGTAATGTCAACATTTGAGGGGGAAGAGGAGGGGTGTTGCATTACTTGTTTGTGCTGCTCATCTCTTGGGGGGGGGGGTGATGCTTTGGAATTCTTGTCAGGGCGAGAGCGAGAGAAAAAAAGAGAGGGAGAGAGAAAGACTGAGAAAGTGAAGTGAGTGAGAGAGAGAAACTGATAAAGAGAAGTGAGAGAGAGAGAGAGAGTTTGAGAAGGAGAGAGGGAGGGAGAAAAGAGAGACTACAAAAAGAAGAGCGAGTGAGGGAGAGAGAGAGAGAGAGAGAGAGAGAGACTGAAGGTAGAAAATGAGAACAACAGATTAGAACTTTGGTTCTATAACTCAAAGAGCTTAAAAATCATATGACAACACGCTTCCAGAGGAACAATCATTGTCAACAAACAGAGAAAGTGCATTAAAAAACGAGTAAGTAAACGAAAAGCAGCTGGTCCTATTAGACAGTGGTCAAACATCAAGGAATCTGTCCAAAAAAATCAGTAATCTCATAAAAAGTCCTTGGAACAAGCTAATGAGTAAAATGCTTCTATTCTTTTGTCTTTGTAAGAAATGCAGGTGCGCCAGCAGCAAGCAAATGCAGTTATAAGAAGAAAATAGGTTTAGAAGTGAGAACAGGTCATAATAGCAGAAATAATAAATAGTAATAATGGTGAGAATAATAATAATGATAGTAATCATAATAAATAAGAAATAATAGTGATACATAATAATAATAATAATAGTTAGTAATAATAATACTAATAATAATAATAATAATAATATAGTAATATTAATAAATGTATAATAATAATAATAATAAGAGTAATAATAATAGCAAAAATAGGGCGCCCATTGATCGTCCAATACCAACCATATGAATGATCCCCGTTGATTTCATCAGCACATTGGCGTGATAAGCAAATAAAAAAATTGTACTATTGATTCCATTGATTCGAAGGCTGCATAAACACTCCAGTAATAATAATTTCGCTAACATGACTTCTTAATAATAACATAAAATAAATGATAATAACAATAATGTTAGAATGTTAATACATAATAAATGACTCCAGGTCTTCGATGCGCTCTCTTCCATGGCCAACATTGCTGGCTATAAGGCGGTGATCGAAGCAGCGAATCACTTTGGCCGCTTCTTCACCGGCCAGATTACGGCTGCAGGAAAGGTGAGGTTTTGCTTTTGGGGTTTTATTTATTTATTTTTGTTTAAAAAATATATTTTAATCACCGTTTCAGCTTCTTTTCCCCCTATGACCGAGAATAACATTCAGCCTGCCGCGCCTTTAATCTGTCCAAAGTTTGAAACATGTTCAAAACAATCTTTTTTGAAACATGTTCGAAACAAAAGAATTGGCAGTGTTCCAGCCTATCTTAATACACATGGGTTCCGAACATGTATCCAGCTTGTGATCACTTTATCGCTTGTGTGCACTTCCTGTTTCGAACTTCTGAAGTGGTCACTTGGTCAGAACAAGCACGAAAATGTAGAGACAACGGAAAGATGGAGACGCAGGTTGTGGTGAGCAAAAGCTGCTCCGGTGTGCTTTTGATCGTCACCAACGAAATAGCACAGGGCAGAGAAAAAAAGATGTCGCCACTCGCTGCCTGCCTCCCCCTCTGCCCCCGTCGAGCTTGCGACACGCGAGATCGCCGAGCCCGCGGAAGCACCGCCCCACTCGCTCATTGGCTCATTTCAGGATTCGATAAATAGCGAGCGAGCAGATAGCGGCGCGGCCGCGTTGCGTATCTTGGCAAGTTCCCAAACGGTATCAAGAGATGCAGCCATATGTGCACAAAAGCTATTTAAAATATAATTAAAAATAGAGAGAGCCCAAACGAGCCGCCTCTCTCTATGGTGTTCGATGCAGCAGAGAAAGGCGGTTCTTCTTATGTATCTTACGTATTTAAAGGACATCGATAAAGTGTCTCTCTCGCAGCTTGGCAAGCTGCCAAACGCCATGAAGACATGCAGCCATATGTAATCAAAAGTCTTTAATTTAGCATAAAACAGTTGGAGAGAGCTCGGAAGTTGCATCTCTCTCTACCCTACCTTTTTCTACATATAAAGGCGAATTTTTTGAGCTATTTAATGTTGTGTAAAGTCCGAAGTCGGAGAAAAAAATATGCCCCAATTGTTTGCATTTCTTTTGAGAAAACCACTTACAATTGTTTGCATTTATTTTGAGAAAACCACTTGGTTAGAGAGAGCCAAGGTGTTGCGTCTCTCTCTATCCTACATTTTTCTATAGAAAAAGGCGGTTTTTATGTGCAGTAGAGCCGGTATACAAGAATCCGAAAATATATGTTAAAATGTTTTCTCGTTCATTGTCAGGTAGGAGAAAATATGTTGCTTTCCGATAAGGCAAAGATTGTGTGCTGCTCCAGCTAGGCCGTTCCCAAGTAGCAGCGTGGTCTCGTGGGTAACGTGACTGACTCGAATCCCCGTGCTAACAAAAATTTGCAGAGGTTTGTTAGAATGTGATGAGCTCCGAATGTTGTCAGCTTGTTCTCAGGCTGTGACAACAACGCCAATGTTGCGAACAAGAGTTCCGAACATGTTACAAACTTTGGACAGATTAAACGCGCGGCTGTTATTTGTTTATCCAAGCCGTTAAAGTTGTTTAAAAGATGCCCGGAGTTTAGCAAGGATTGGTTTCATTTAGATGATTTTATACTCTTGTTTAGATTGTGCAAACGTTGAAGTAGATTGTTTATCGATCTAGCTTTTTAAAAAGTTACATGTTTTAAAGGTGCCTCCAGCGAAAGTCCTCGTTATCGGTGGCGGTGTCGCGGGTCTCAGCGCGATCGGAACGGCAAGGAATATGGTAAGAGAAATGTTATTTCGAATTGGCGTACGGTAGCTTTCGTGGTGGGATCCATTTGTTAAAATTTGGCTGGTGAAAGCCTTGATGGTATAAAAAAAGGCATTAGTTAGCAAACTTTGAATTATGTGAAAATAGGTGTCCGACTTGTATATGTCAACACGAGTACTCCCATATTGAACAAATATAAATAAACGGAATAACAAATATATATATTAAGATAATTAATAAGTATTAATAAATAAAAACTTTATTCGCGCTTATCGGGCCAATGTGTTTTTGATGGAATACACGGGGATCTATCACATGGAAGTGGGCGATCGATGGGCACCGGCGGGTTCGTCGCAGTGGCCGACGAAGATTAGGCAGTTCTTATCCCGGCCAGCCAAGCGGTTTCTCCGGGAGCAGCGCCGATTCATTGAATTGGGGATGATCGAGCGCGGTAATAAATAAATGTTAATAAATCTAAATACTACGGTAATTAATAAATATTGATCAATAAACGTTAACAAATATAAATGAGCAAATACGCAATATTATCGATATAATAATTGTAAACTTTAAGGGCGCAATCGTGCGTGGCTTCGACACGCGCGCCGCGGTCAAAGAGCAGATCCAGTCACTCGGAGGCGAATTCCTTGAGGTTCTCTTTGATAGTTGATTTGATAGTAGATGGGAAAGGGGGCAGGGCATGTTGAGTTCAAGCTACTATCGAGAACGATGAGGAAGGTGTTAAAGTGTTAACAAAGAGACTGACAATACAATACAGATTTGGGTGGACAAAGATAGACATTAGTTGATATTTACTGTATACTTTACACAGGCGACACGTTGGACAAATCGGTTTCCTACTGATTTAAGCAGTATATATTATATCTGGTCCAGCTTAAGTCCACCTGTTCGCCAAAAGTTCAAGAATGTTGGGGAATATTTTCTAAATCAGACATTTGTGTACTAATTGCAAAGATTCCATTAGCATGGCGTTTCATATAACAATCTTCAGAATTTCTGTTTGCAAATTGGCGTTCAAGGGAAGGAAAAAAAATTAAGTTTCATAATTTCAGGGTGGGGTTTTTAGATTTCTCCAGAGATGGCAAAAAATTGCGCAGTAGATCTGTTTTATATTTAGACTAGTACTTTGTGACCCTGGCTAAGATATTTGCGACAAAATTACACTTTCAGAATTACACTTTCCGTCTATCTCTTTCTTTCTTTCTCTTTCTCTCTCTCTCAATATTTCCGTAAGAATGTTGAAATTTAGGTGAAGATCAAGGAGTCGGGCGACGGCGCCGGAGGATACGCCAAAGAGATGAGTCCGGAGTTTATCAAGGTATGGCCATATTGATTCACTCATTGACTATTTTATTGATTGATTTGCTCCATTTGGATGAGTTTATTTTCTTATTTAAACTGTAAAAAAAATCTCTCACTCTTTTTTTCTCTTTTTATCTCTCCCTCTTTTTCGTCTTACTCGCTCTATATTTCACCCTCTCTGTGTTCTTCTCTCCATCTTTTCCGCCTCAATCGCTCTCTCTCTCTCTCTCTCTCTCTCTCTCGTACACTCTCTCTCTCTCTCTCTCTCGTACGCTCTCTCTCTCTCGCTCTCTCTCTCTCTCGTACGCTCTCTCTCTCTCTCACTCTCTTCAGGCCGAAATGGAGCTCTTCGCTGCGCAGTGCAAGGAAGTCGACATCATCATCACAACCGCACTCATCCCGGGCAAGAAGGCGCCACTTCTCATCTCAAAGGTAGAAATTACACTTTTGAATTTTTTAAACTTTTTTTTTTCTGAACCTAAAACAATGGATTAATTTTCGCTTGATGAGTTGACTATTCCCAGTAATAAATAACAAAACAGTTAAGAGTTTCTATCGTGTATTATTAAGTAGCTTGAGTTTCTAATAATATTATTAAACAGTTTCTAACAAATTATATATATATATTTAAATTAAATTAAAATGAATATAATTCTAATTTGCCAGGAAATGATCGCCTCGATGAAGCCGGGCAGCGTGGTGGTCGACCTCGCGGCAGAGGCAGGTGGCAACATTGAGACGACGAGACCGGGCGAGATCTACACAGACTCGCGAGGGGTCGTCCACATTGGATACACTGATCTACCATCCAGGTTCTTTCTCGCTCTGTTATATCTACCTTGACATTTCTCTTCCTTTCTTTCTCTCTCTCTCTCCCTCTCTCTCTGTCTCCATTTTCATATCTTTATTTTCCCACATTCGTTTGGATAGTAAGGAATTGGACCTGACTACGGCTTGCACCTATAGCATGGCCATACAATTATTCGCTAATAAATAAACAAATCTAAAGAACTTAAATTTAGAAAAAAAGAGTAGAATTATATATAATTTCAGACTGCCGACACAGAGCAGCACTCTGTATGCCAACAACATCTCCAAGTTCCTGCTCTCCATCGGAAGTCAAGATCACTTCAATGTGAACCTCGACGATGAGGTTGGGCGTCTTCTTTTCTTTAATTTTTATTTATTTATCTTTTAATCTTATCAATCAGAGGACCAAAAAGGTGTTGTCTATTTGACAGACCCACTATGATTATGGACCTCCCCATAGCCCACCATTTTTTGAGGAATATTTTCGCAGAATTAGCTAAAACCCATCTATTTTTCCCTGCCTAATACCAACCCTGGTTTCCCTGATCAATTTACCTGGTTTTTACCTGGTTTCCCTCCTTCCCCATCCTTATCTCTCGGGTGCTCTGCAGTTACTTTTACTCCTTGTTGACAATTTGTTATTTTAACGCCCAGGTAGTTTTGTGAGCATAGAAAATGGGAAAAGCGATTCTTGAATCAGTGCGTTTGATCATTAAATCTTTCATCCTCTTTTGGGGTTGCAAATATTAAAGACAGTAAATACAGTCCCGCTCAACATTGTTGGGTCCGGTATTAATAGTATTAATAGTATTAATATAAATAATACAAACTGGAACAGCGCGCTGCATACGCATTTTCGTGCCATTTCGCGTAGGAGTTTACCTATTTCGACCATGGAGATTACGACTGTGAAGACCGTTTTCAAAAATATGCTGAAATTACTGAGATCTCATAATATTGCATTTAAGTTGGCCGTGTTTGGGTTCCAAACGGGCTGGCTTCTTCAACTCCTGGACTACAAAGTGCAAATAAAGTGAAAGTTTCAGAGCACTTCTTACCTTTTTTGAGTTTCTTGTTTTATTTCTTTTGAGTTTCTCATTTTGTTTATGTATAAATGACGAAAAAAAAATTTTCGTGCTTGCAAAAATCTGCTCTAAAAAGAGTATCGAACCGAGACCCTGAGATTGCCGGTCAAAGACTTACCAATACATACGATACAAGCAGATGTGTTTATAACTTTTTTTGGACAGCGTCGATTGCCTCACAAAGGAAACGTCGATTCTGAAAACGTT
The DNA here is from genome assembly GCA_945643635.1 of Allodiplogaster sudhausi. Taxonomy (NCBI): domain Eukaryota; kingdom Metazoa; phylum Nematoda; class Chromadorea; order Rhabditida; family Diplogasteridae; genus Allodiplogaster; species Allodiplogaster sudhausi. Next base: position 5,390,137 of record CALZFC010000006.1, on the reverse strand, counting down.
AGCTCATACTTTAGTGGGAGACAGAGAGAGAGAGAGAGAGAGAGAGAGAGAGATGGAGGGAATGCGAGAGGACGAGAAAGAAGGAGAGAGGGAGAAAGTGAAAGAGAGACCGGTGGAGCGAGAAATAGAGAGTGGGAGAGAGAGAAAGAGATAGAGAGAGGGCGAGAGAACGAGGTGAAAGAAGGTGCAGGTGCTATTAGCTGACAATGAGAAAAAAATCGTTGGTCTAACGACATACCGCAGCTTCAGCCTTGAAACAGTGACGCAGAGTAGATGTAATCGACGCTGCACCTTCTTTCGCCTCTCTCTCTCTCTCTCTCTCTGTTTCCCACTAGAGTAGGAAACAGAGAGTGTTCAGAATTGACGTTTTCTTTGTGAGCAATCGACGCTGTCCAAAGAAAGGTATCATCAGATCTGCTTGTATCGTATGTAGAGTATTGGTAAGTCTTTGACCGGCAATCTCAGGGTCTCGGTTCGATACCCTTTTGAGAACAGATTTTTGCAAGCACGAAAAAATTTTTTTTGCTTTTTTTTCGTCATTTATACAAAACAAAATGAGAAACTCAAAAGAAATAAAACAAGAAACTCAAAAAAGGTAAGAAGTGCTCTGAAATTTTCACTGTATTTTGCACTTTGTAGTCCAGGAGTTGAAGCCAGCCCGTTTGGAACCCAAACACGGCCAACTTAAATGCAATATTATGAGATCCCACCCATTTCAGCATATTTTTGAAAACGGTCTTCACAGTTGTAATCTCCATGGTCGAAATAGGTAAACTCCTACGCGAAATGGCACGAAAATGCGTATTCAGCGCGCTATTCCAGTTTGTATTATTTATATTAATACTATTAATACCGGACCCAACAATGTTGAGCGGGACTGTAGCTCTAATATACAATTGTGACATTGTCGTAACTGTTAATTGTATAACTAGCAATAGCGTCATTTGCTATAATACACAGCACTTCGAAACAGTGGTGGGCCATTTCATTTGTTCTCACTATGGGAAAAAAATTTGAACTTTCCGCCTTTTTTTCAAATTTCGAATTTTTTCCCGCACTTTTCAAACAGCAAAAATTAACGTGAAAACACATTGGTCGCCGGTATCGATACACGCAACCGACACTGGCCGGCCTTTTTCGGAGAATTCCAGCATCAATGTGATGGGAGGAGAGGATTGGGTGCTGATTTTAAAGTGTACTGGTCCCATACATGCGAACCTCCTTCAGAGATAGGTTGTTGCACTCTCCCAAATAGCTAATCTGCTTTATCATAAAACCTTTTCTGAATGAGCACTATTTTTTATGATCCGATTGGATCTCGACAGTGCAAAAATGGGAGGAAGGATTGCTCCCCAACAACTGAATGGAACAAAGTGCTGTGTAATAATATAACTTTCCTCCTTTTCATTACATACAGTGATAGCATGATATGGTATTCTACTTATATGAATTTGTTGTCACATCTTTGATTGATGTATGAATAGCAAAATAAATAAAATACATTTGAAGGTTGTCCGTGGCTCGATCATCCTACAAGAGGGCAGACTGCTCTGGCCGCCTCCCGTGATTGCCCAACCATCCCCGCCAAAGGAAGACAAGAAGGAGCAGGTCAGAGAAGGAGATGATGAGGAAGGTGGTTGACCTAGTATTGATTATACTTGTTACGAGTTGTACGAGTACAGTAGCCATGATCTATGATAGCTAGTACTGTACCGTAGTTACGAAGGAATGCAACTATAGATTTGCAATCGTCTTTGGTAGTTGCGTAGTTAGTAATTCAGCATCAGAGACACACTGAACGAATGTTGTCAAAATTTTACGCCAAATTTTCTCGATGAAAGTTGGTTTTCTTTCTCTTTGTCTCTCGCTCTCTCTCTCAGTCAGACACGCACATTCTCTCTCTATATCTCTCTCTCATTGTCAGACTTACACATTCTCTCTCTCACTCTCGCTCTCCCCCTCTCCCTCATTGAGGATTAATAGGCGAATTCAGTTTCTCTGTTCAAAGTTCTCATTTTATTTTTTCTTCAGGTTGTTCTGCCGGCCGTCGTACCAGAGACGCCGTTCATGAAGACAGCCAAGCACGCCGGAACTATCGCTTCAGGTTTCGTCGCTTCATCTTTGTGCTTCATCGTTTCTCTCTTTCTCTCTCTCTCACTATCTCTCTTAGCTTGTGTAGTCAGTGTAGCTTTTGAGCGAACTATTTCACGTAGATTCATGGGAGATGACGAAGTAAATAGTTCAACCTGATTGTGCGGCCTCGTAGAACTTTCTGCGCTATGTTCTATAGATAGATGTAGTAGAATTGACTATGGCACGACAGATAACGAAGTGAAATTTGAAGAGAGCTGCTTTAATCAAACGCAGGCAAAAAAAACCGCGGTTGTGGTAAACGTAATTTAAAATGAACATGTAAAAAAGACATGGAAAAAGGTCAGTTCCGCGCTGGACTACCCGCGTAATTTTTGAGACTCAAAAAATTTAATGTTTGGCTTACCCACCCAGTTTGTCGCGCCCTCGAAGGCCTTACCACTTTTGTGGGATCCTTGCTCCACCCTTTTTCCCTGTAAAAAGAGTGAATAAATAAAAAAAAGATGAAAATAATAATAATACATATATATGTACATACACTTTTCAGGCCTCGGCACCGTGTCTCTCATCGGGCTGTCCTGCCCGAATCCGGCCTTTGCTCAGATGATGACCACGTTTGCACTCTCCGGAATCGTTGGTCAGGATTTCGGCTCCAAATTTAAATCTGTATTACAAAAAATAAATATTGGCGGATTTATACAGCTATTGCTGTTTAGTATTCTATAACTTTATTATTTTTATTTTACTCTAACAATAAGGCTTGTTAATATTTTTTTAATTGAATTTTTTGATGAAATCATGTGGTTTTCATCAACAGCACAATAGATAACATTCCCATGGCGAGGCAGATTATGTTTAATCCGAGATATATCCTCCAGGTAGTTATGTGAAGATATTTCTTATATTAATGTTCCCAAAAACAATTGTACAAAAAAGAAGTTCATTTCATTAGTATTATTTTGTCTGAAGATAAATGCAATAGTGATTGAAACAGTTAGAATAATTAATATTTTGAGAGAAAAGAAAAAAATTAATCTTCTAAAAATAAAAATAACATAAAACGTTCTAGGCTACCACACGGTGTGGGGCGTGACGCCGGCTCTCCACTCGCCACTCATGTCCGTCACGAACGCCATCTCGGGCATCACGGCGGCAGGTAGGCGTACCGTATCCCATGTCTTCCTCCTAGGACCCACATGCCATTTGAAAGACACAAGACACATTTCTATTCGACAAAGCGATTTCGTAACTGTTTTATCCATTATTATCCATTTACAACCGTTGTCTCCTCCGGCCCCCTGTAACACTTCCCCCAAACAGTGCAATACCGTAACCCACGGCGCATCCAAGTACCGTAACCCTCCCCTTTTTCCTCTCAGGAGCCCTTTGCCTGATGGGCGGCGGAGTGGTGCCGCAGAATTCGGCGCAGTCCCTCGCACTCGGCGCAGCGTTCATCTCCTCCATCAACATTGGAGGAGGATTCTTGGTGACCAAGAGAATGCTCGACATGTTTAAGAGACCGAGTAAGTTGATTAGTCTCTTTCTTTCTCCCTCCCTCTCTCTCTCTCTCTCTCTCTCTCTCTCTCTTCCTCTCCCTCGCTCTCTCTCTCCCTCTCCCTCTCTTTCTCTCTCTCTCTCTCTCCCTCTCTTTCCAGCTGATCCTCCCGAGTACAACTTCCTCTACGCCCTGCCAGCCGCTCTCTTCCTCGGCAGCTACGGCTATGGGCTCCAGATTGGCGCGGCCAATATTCACTCTCTGACTTACATGGGTCTGCCACTCTATCATTCTCTCTCTCTCCCTCTCTCTCTCTCTCTCTCTCTCTCTTTCTCTCTCTTTCTCTCTCTCTCTCGCTCTCTCTCTCTTTCTCTCTCTGTCTCTCTGTGTTTCTCTCCCTATCTCCCTGTTTCTCTCCAAACTGAAGTCCATCACTTTCCAGGCTCGTCTCTTTGCTGTGTTGGTGCCCTCGCTGGCCTTTCTTCACAGAAAAGCGCACGTGTTGGCAATGCACTTGGTAAGAGATCGCTTTTTTTCTCTCTCACTCTCCATCTCTCTCTCTCCCTCTCTCTCTCTCCATCCCTCTCCCTCTCCATCTTTCTCCCTCTCTCACTCCCTCTCTCTCTCCATTTCTCTCCACTCTTTTCTCTCTCTCTCTCTCAGTCTCCCCCTCCCTTTCCCTAGGAATGACTGGAGTGGCTGGCGGTGTTGCCGCGACCCTCGGAATGCTGCAGCCCGACTCGGGCACTCTCCTCCAGATGACCGGAGCCACCAGCACTGGCATCCTACTCGGACTGGCCATTGCGCAGAGGATCAAGGTCAGGGAGGGGGCAAGGGGTGGTCAGGGAAAAAAGTTTGGTCCGATCCGGGCTACCCACGCAATTTGTGAGACCCGAAAATTTAAATTTTTGTTTTAACCCCTATTTTTTACAAAAAAAAAATTACATTTTTGGCATACACACCCTTTTTTGAGGCCTTCGGAGGTCTTACCCACACGTTTTGTGGGGCGCTCGGACCGCCCTTTTTTACCCTGAGGGTGGTCCGAACGTCTCGCAAAAGTGGATGGGTTCGACCTCCGAAGGGCATTCAAATAGGGTGTAATAAGTAATTGGGAATTATATAAGTTGGTATCTATTACTACCTTTTTTGTACAAATCGAGTTAACGACTCGGAACAGGTACGAGGAACTAATTTTTCTCTTCAATTTTTTTTTAAATGTTGCATTTATATTTTTATTATTGTATAGAAAATATATCTGTATTTATATATTTATAAATATAAAGTAATTTATAAAGAAAAATGTATCTCTGTTTATATATTTAAAAGTATAAATTATTTATAATATATAAAAGTATACATTATTTATAATATAAACTGCAGGTGACCGACCTCCCCCAACTCGTGGCTGCTTTCCACTCCTTTGTCGGGTTGGCCGCCACCATGACCTGTCTGGCCAACTACATGATCGAGCATCCTCATTTCGTCGCGGATCCAGCGGGTTCGCAATCTCGCTCTCTCGCTATATTTCTCTCTCTCTCATTTTCTCTCTCTCTCTCTTTCTCTCTCTCTATCTCTCCCTCCCTCTCTCTCTCTCTGTATCTCTCTCCCTCTCTTTCTCTCTCTCTTTCTTTCTCTCTGTCTCATTCTCTCTTTTTCTGTGTCTCTCTTAAAAGGAAGAAAAAAATGACTGATGACTTCCATTGATACGTTCCGGTGGTTTTCATATGTTGTCAGCGCCATAAAAAGGCTATTGCTATCTTTGCCATCGTTCGAATCGGCTTTGAGTAGTGTAAAAAAAAATACAACACAAGCAATGCCCATGAATGACTCTCCCTTGCTCGCACTATTTGCATCTTCTCTCTCTCACAGTCTCTCTGCCTCTCTCTCCTCTCTCTATCTCATTCTCTTTCTTGCTCTCACTCTCTCTCATTCTGTCTAATCAAATAGCCATGAAATTTTTAATAATTAAGATGGAAAATATAATTAAATTAAAAAAAATTATTTACATTGTATCACATTTAACAGGCACGGCCGCCATCAAGACGGCCCTTTTCCTCGGCGCGTACATTGGCGGAGTGACGTTCACGGGCAGTCTCATGGCATACGGCAAGCTGCAGGGTAAGCGGGGGGGGGGGGGGTGGACGGGTGGGCGGAGCCTATTTATTAATTCAAAGTTGCAAACTCATTGGTTATGTAAGAATATGGCGACGATAACTACTAGTTTCGATGCTAACTTTGTAATGAAGGTATAATTTGCGTGAGCCATATAAATCGGTAGAAGAAGAAGAAGACGAAAATAATTTGAACATATTTATTTAGTATTAAAAAATGAGCTAAAACTTAATAATTTTGACATATAATTTTAAAAATAGCTAAATACTTAATCAATATAGTTATCTAGTAAAACAATAATGAGCTTATAACTCTGAAGGCGTCCTCGCGTCGGCGCCAACTTATCTGCCGGCGCGTCACGCGATCAACGCGGCGCTCCTCGGAGGCAACGGCGCCGCCCTCGCGGCCTACATGGCCTCCGACAGCTACGGACTCGGACTCGGCATGCTGGGAACGACGGCCGGCCTCTCGTCCGTCATGGGAGTCACGCTCACCATGGCTATCGGTGGTTGGTAATTTATTATTCATTTAACTGATTAAGTTATTCATGTTTGTTATGCTATGAAGAATTGTTATGTTGCTCAGAATTGTGTTTCAAAAATTCTACTAGTGCTCAACATATGACAATTTGGCAAAGAAGTGTGGAAAAAATAACATACTTTTTATTTGACCATCAGACTCGTTAACTAATTATAGTTGTAGAAAGAAGGCTTTCTAGGAAATTCATGGTGTGCAAAATTGAAATTCGTGATCGTTTAGAGATAGATAATATATTGCAAGTATTGATTTAGAGAACTAGGGATTAAATTTCGTTAGCCTTTTTATTTTTACCTTTTTTTAAATTTTAGGTGCGGACATGCCCGTGGTGATTACGGTGCTGAACTCGTACTCTGGCTGGGCGCTCTGCGCCGAAGGTTTCATGCTCAACAATGATCTACTCACGACTGTCGGCGCGCTCATCGGAAGCTCCGGAGCAATCCTCTCCTACATCATGTGCAAGGTAGGAAAAAATTGTTTTTTTTTTATTAAATGAGAAATCGTATTCTAAAAAACGAGTCTTTTGAAAGTAATGAAAATGTTTATTTCAAGAATACATTTTTTTTTCATCATTTTTTTCATATTGATAGTATTAGGATTATTATATTGCTATTAGTAAATCATGTGCAAGGGAAAAAGATGAAGTGTCTTTATTAAATGAAAAATATTTACATTTTTTTTTTCTAAAAACGAATAGTAATGAAAATTCTAAAACAAATTTATTTGTAATAATATATTTGTTCTGTACTCGTAATTTTCGATATCTTCAAAATTCATGATCTCTAGCTATTCAAAAAGCATCTCCGGAATTCCTCTTCTTTAAATTTGTCCCTGGTGACGTTGAAATCAGAGATGTCATATGTATATCGTAATTATTATTGTATTGATATTATGAAGACTATCATATAAAGATTATTTATATCATAATTATTATTGTATTAACATTATTATGACAATCGTATTAAGATTATATGATATGCACAGGCGATGAACCGTTCTCTGATGAACGTGATCCTCGGTGGAATGGGAACCAAGTCGCAAGGAGGAGGAAAGGCCAAGGCGATCGAGGGCACGGCGACCGAGTGCAATGTTGAGCAGGTTTCTTTTTTATTTATGTATTTCTTATTTCTCTTTTTTAGACATTTTAATTTATTGTTAAAAAATTATGTGCTTAAAGGGTGACCTCCCCCTCTCATTCTCTCCCTCCCTCGGTCTCTCTCTCTCTTTCCTCTCTCTCCCTCTTCCTCTCTCTCTCTCTCTCTCTCTCTCTCTTCCAGGTGGTCGACCTTCTTGCCGAGGCTAAGAATGTCATCATCGTGCCCGGCTACGGCCTCTGCGCTGCACAGGCGCAGTACCCAATCGCAGAGATGGTAAGGAGTGACTTTATTTAATTAATTTATTGTTACTTTAGTACGTATATATATAGTCTTTTTACTTACTATAATTATTTATTATTAATTATTCATTTATTATTTTATTCCTTCACTTATCCCGTATTTGAAGAGTTTAATAGATGAAAGTAAAAAAATACTTCATTATATGGTGTTTTTGAGAGATATGCTCATTGTCAGGTACCGTAACCCTGTACCCTCCTTTTCTCTCTCCAGGTGAAGCTGCTGACCGAACGCGGTACTCGCGTCCGCTTCGGCATCCACCCTGTGGCGGGGCGGATGCCGGGTCAGCTGAACGTCCTCCTCGCAGAAGCAGGAGTCCCATATGACATTGTCGAGGAGATGGAGGAGATCAACGACGACTTCCCCAAGACGGATCTGGTGCTCGTCATTGGTTTGTTCTCTCTTTTTCTCTCTCTCTCTCTTAAACGAAATAGATTTAAAAGAAAGAAACATTTTAGACTGCTGGCTTTATTAACACGTTCCTGTGGTTTTCATACGTTGCAAGCTCGATAAAAGCAATTTCTATTCTTTTCAAGCGTTACTGGTGTGCTGCTTCCGTTAAAAAGCAGTTACAGAGCAAAGCCATGCCTATGAATAGCACTCATTACCTCGCACTCTCTCTCTCTCTCTCACTCTCTCTCTCTCTCTTTCACTCTCTCTCTCTCCCTCTCTCTTTCACTCTCTCTCTCCCTATCTCTCTCGTATCTCTCTCTTTCTCTTTCTCTATCCATTTCTCCCTGTCACCTGTCTACTCTCCCTCTCATCTCGCTTTCTCAACACTCTCTCACTCCGTATCTCTTCCAGGCGCCAACGACACGGTGAACTCTGCTGCCGAAGAGGATCCGAACAGCTCGATCGCCGGCATGCCCGTCCTGCGCGTCTGGAAGGCAGAGCAGGTTTTGAAGAAGTTTTTTTTTTCAAAATAAATTTATTAATTTTTATTTTAATAATTTTATCTGTTAAATAAATAAAATGTACTTTTTTAAAGTATTGAATTATTTAGTAGAATAATTAAATTAGTGAATAATATCCATGTGTGTGTGTTTTTTTCAATTATATTTAGTTATACAAGATAATAAAACATTTAATTAGAATGCATGAGTTCCCACCAAAATAGGTTTTTTTCGGTAAATTTGAACTTGGAAAAAATTTATTTTAAGATGCTAAAATTTTGGCCAAATATAATAATTATAAGGAGATATTAAGAGAGATTTCTTAAGGTGATCGTTATGAAGCGCACGCTCGGAGTTGGCTACGCTGCAGTTGACAATCCCATCTTCTTCAACAAGGTTAGCCATGCCCCCTTTTATCGCAGAAGATCAGAACCACTACTTTCAAGAATATTTTAGACGGACAGTCGACTTATTCTTATTGTTATTTAGTAGACCCGAGCAATTACATGAAATATGATTCGACTACCGTCCTCGATTGCCGTTTTTATGAGATTTAGTCGATATTGGGCTTTCGGGAAGGCGCAGAAATTGCAATGCGTTTTTTTATACGATGCCTATATTTATTCTTATATGGAAATTATTGGGTCTGAAGATAATTAATTGCTGTTTTCAATCGATAAGTTCTCTCGGCTAATTTAGAACACTTCGATGCAAAGTTAATTCTTGGCTTCTAAACAAGAGGGGGCGTGGCTTAAAACTCTCGGCTAATTTAGAACACTTCGATGCTGCTCGGAGACGCGAAGAAGAAGTGTGACGAGCTGCTCACCGGAATTCGCTCCAAGATCACCTCGTAGAAGATGAGATGAGCACTCGACCGTAATCCAGACACACTAAAATAGATCCCAATGTGATTGACTTCATAAATGAGCTGAAATGATAGAGATCCATAAACATCTGGGATCTTTTTTTTCCTTTTTATCCCTCGCCATCCTTGTTCATCCTCCATACTCTCTCATGATTGTACATCTCATAAGAAAACAAAAGAAAAAAAGCGAACGTTTGTGAATACCATGTAGATATTAATATACCCTTGACCAGTACAGATTCATTTGCAATCCCACTTGCAAATGCTCTCCCAGTAGCCAGGTTGCTTTTGTAAATATTTTATATAAGTATCTTGCTTTTTCCCTTTCTTTTTATATTGGTTATAATACGATATAGGGGCATCTATACGGTAATTGTGTTTTTTTTTTCGCATGTGAGGCATACTTTTTTGGCACCTATTATCGATGTTATTGTAAGAATTGACCTCCATTCCACAAAATGCCATACCCCGAAGAATATATACATCGATCCATGCCATGAGTTTGATATAAATGACATGTTTTTACAAGTGCTATATTTACTCTTCCTTCCCCACCTTTTCTCAGGTTTTCTGTGTGGTGCATGTGCTATCATATAGCTTCCGGATTTTAGGCAATTTGTGCATAAATGAGATTGAAGAATTATTATTAAACACATAAAAAGTTTAATGTTTTTCTTTGTGTGATATGGCCACTTCTTAAAAAATGATGAGGAGCGTAGATTAGCCATGTTTGGCCTTCTGTAATACATA
>CALZFC010000006.1:5125000-5377500 GCA_945643635.1 Allodiplogaster sudhausi | reverse complement strand
ATCGATTTTGTTGGCGGTTCGTCTCGTTGACTAGCAAAACTACATACATGGTATTGATTTCTCTTGCAAGAGCTCCCGAGATTGATCCGAACTGGTACTTTTGTACTTTGGCCAATTATGCAATCTAGTACCTGGCGTAGCGCACGTCACGAACTGAAGATTAGTAACGCCGAGTGGCTGCCACGTGCCGGTGGCGGCGTCGCATTGAACCTCGTCTGCCTTAGCCGAGATGCCTTCTGGCGGTCCATCTGCTTTCTGTTGAAAAAAAAAAACTGAAAAAAATTTTTGCTCTCATATTCACTATCCCAGCGTCTACTAAAAATTTCCCGTCAATTTATTACACCAAACAAAATGGCCAGGACACGACACTATTTCATGTACGATAAATAAATAAATAATAAATATTTCCATAGCAGTTCAGCAAGGATCCTGATGTACCGCCTAGGCGTCTTGCAACCATGAACCAACGTGTGCTTACGTATGCGAATATTAGATCTCCAGCCGGACAGTCAGTACGACATAACGATCCGAGCAGACTTGATCGATCGCAGTAGTATCCTTCAACAACAATAAATTGCTTATAGAAGCCAAAAACTTACACTTGAATTCGCGCCCTTTTGCCTCTTGTCATTTTGAGAGATCAATCGTAAAACGGTCAGGAAAATTCAATGAAATTGAGTTCCGTGCTTCTTTAATAAAGGTTGAATGGTCGAAAAAAGAGAAATAACTACTCCATGTTTCTAAATTACTAATAAATTGAGCTTTCGAAATTTTTGTATATATATATGTATGTATATAACGAGAAGTTGTATCTCATCATTTGTATTTCAAACGGACCAACTGGGCAGAGAATGGGCGACGTTTGATCGAAATTACAGCGGCAATCATCTGAAAAATGCGCAGCATATCGTAGCACGTTTAGATACGCAACAATTTCAAATAACAACTTGCAGAACAATGTCAAATGTTGCGTGAACATGACTAGTGGCCTTACAACATGCGATTGGCTTTGTTACTGGCTCGCCGTCTTGGTCAACGAAAGTGTTGGCGGTCGGATTACATGTGATATAGTCAAGGATTCCCGAGCCCTAAAATATTCATAATCAGTTTACAATTCCAAAGCTTGTTGAAATTAAAACTCATAGCAGGCCGCGGAAAATAGGAAGCAATCACATTGGGACATTAAAAAAAGCATTGCTTAATTTTTAAAATATTTTATTGTATTAAGGAAGAGCAAGTGGGTGCCGTGATAACAATACATAACAGTCTGCATCGTGAAAAGGCAGCTCTTGTTCAGAACTCAACCGTAATCAATATTCCAATTTTAATGACTGTTGTGACTCTAATTCACATGTTATCTCTGGCGTCTGAACGAAATATGTATACGGGATGATCTCCACCGACATCTGCGTAGCGCATCTCGTAGATGTTGCAGTTCTTCGAGGTGCACCCGTACTTGGCGAGCGCTGCGCTCTCCGTCAGCTCATCCTCCGGTTGAGCGTCGATTCCACCAGTCGCGTATTCTACGTCAGCACATGTACATCTAGTGTCTAAAGTAATCTATTCTTTACAATAATACGGAGAGTATTTATCCAACTGGCCTGCCTGACAAAAGACGCTTGCTCCGTTCGGGAATGACTTTGGCGGACTAGCATCGTCTTCATAAGCAGCTGGCGTAGCGTGAGCACATCGCAGCTGGCCAGCAACTGGCTCGGGCATGCCATCGACCTAGGGCAAAAAGGCGCGAATTCGAAAGTGAGTTATGGCTCCTTTAAAGGTGAAATTGTATTCAAGACTGAGTTTGTTGGCTCCTTTAAAAGGGAACATTGACTAACATTATAAGCGAATAGCCTGGCGCCATTCGAACAAGCTGCCGTTTTACAGGGCTTTGACGATCCTTTCGAAAGAAGGCCATCGTCTGTGCAGTAAAAATTGTCGCCGCCACAGACGACTTGTGAATCGGGTGCCTACAACGTAAGTTGTCTGATGCAACGGATATAATGCCATTCCTTTCGAATGGAATTGTTTGAAAGATCTGTTGTTTTCCAAGATGATTTTAGGACCAAAAAAAAGTTTTGAAGCAAGATTCAAAAATACTTGTCAATATCCAGTTGAACGGTCAGCCTGCAACTATCGAAGAGGCTTCAGGATGGGTAATGTTTCATCCGCCGAATGATATCAATGTTTTCCGCCATAATTGATATAACCATCCGATGCATTTTGGAGGTAGGTACTGTACCTTATAGACCACTTCGTCGCATTGCTCACACGTTGGCGGAGCTGTCGTGATTGTTGTTGTTGTCTGCTCGGATGGAGTGGTGCTGCTTATTTGCGGAGGCCTGAATTAGATTTTAAGCGCTCACTTGTTACCGGCGAGGACCTCTCTCTCTTCTCTTTCTCTCTCTCTCACTCTCTATCTCTCTCTCTTTCTCTCTCTCTCTATCTCTCTCTCTCTCTCTCTATCTCTCTCTCTCGTGAGCCTCTGTGTCCCTATTCTGTCTTTCCGTGCCTCTCTCTCCTCTGCACAATCTGACAATAATGAACTACTTTTATTACAATTGTTATATCTAAAAGGTTCAAGGCACTGTTTTCAATAATATACTGTCATGCTTAAAAGCTACAATTGTGCATTGGCCCAATTTAGATGCCAAAGAGGGATTAAAAAGTTATGTTTTCTTAAAATATTAAAATTGCCTCATTGTCGATGGATGTGTCGGCTGCATGGCCATACACGCGAATGTAGCAGAAATCTTCGTGGCTGTCATCACGATGAAGAGTAGAATACGAGTCATCTAACGATACGGTAGGAAGATAACGAAATACTACAAAACCGTGAGAGCTGTACATAAAATAGGTGTGGATATATGATGTACATACATATGTGTATGTACATACACAGGTAGAAAGATCAGTATTAAACGGTTTATTGTGTCTTCCGGAAGAAAAGGAATATAAAGTATGAGCGAAACGTGATTAACAATAAGAGGAGTTTATAACGCAAAAAGTGTGCCTCATTATCAGCGCGCAGGAGAAGCAGAGCAAAAGGAAAAAGGAAGTCGATCACCAATGGAAAACATTACCAGGAAATATAGGTAGCAGCTTTAACAGTAATTGAATTCACCGAGGAATGCAATGTCAGAGTTGTTGACATGCGCGAGGGAACGAGGGAAAGCCCAACATAAGAATGATAAAAGATGCAGGCATAGGCTTCGAGCTAATCGACCGCTATCCAAGCTGAAAAGAGCATGGCTGATAAAGACTGATTAAATTGATGAGATCAAGAAAACGAACTGTTCCAGCGAACTGCCTCGAGGGCTAGCTATATCTTGAGAGATTTCAACGCCGAAAAGAAAGAACGTTTGTGTGTGTGAGAGTGCGAGAGAGAGAGGAGAGGGACAGACCGAGAGGAGAGGAGAGAGAGAGAGGGAGGATAGAAAGAGATTTCTTGGGAGAGTGATCACTCGAGCGAAAATTAAAGAAACGCTTAAAGATCCAAATCATTGAAAGGTAGGCAACATTGAAAGAATGGCTCGTAAGTTTGAGGCAGCTTTCAGCATATTCTATTGCAGTTTTTAGAGAATAAAAAAGTGAAAACATATAAAATAAATATAAAAGAAGCAAAATGTGAATTAAAGAAGCTCTTATTCAGATGACAATACTCATATATGGAAAAAATATTTTTTCAAGCAGTCGACGTATTCTTTACAACTAAAGTCTTTGGAGAGCTAATATCTATATATTAATATAAAATACATAAATATGTCAATGTGTAACAACAAAAAATTCATAAATTCACAGTGACAAGTCTGAATTGCTTGCTTAACAGATCACATTAGGGACTGATATATAACGTCGTGCATAACAAATTAGTCTACATTCGAATGTAGAACCGGTTTAACCTTCATCAGACGAAGTTTTTTCTGCTTCCCTCTGATTTCCTAGACATCGTATGTATTTAATGCTCTATTGGTCTTTTTATTCTAACCTAGGAAAGCTCAGAGAGTCTGTGCTCGAAAAAATATAATTTATCACCTAATCTAAAGCCCTCGACTTTTGCAGTTATCGGACTTTCTTCATAAAGACATAAACAAAGACTATTTGCTTACATATGGAATTGCTAGCTCAATTTATCGTTTTTGCTACATTGGATTTACGGCATGGTTTAATTTTTTATCGTTCTTCTTATTTTGTCCAATATATTTCTTTCAAGTGTTCACTTTTTTTATTTGTCAATAAATTTATTCAATTATTGAGAAGCCTCGCATGAGGCCGATGAGATTCATGCAGGTGAGAACATAAATGCCAGAAACTTGTGCTTCTATCTCTCTCTCTCTCTCTCTCTCTCTCTCTATCTTCTCTCTCTCCCACTTCTTTCTCACTCGTGCTATTTTTTATTTCCTCTCTTTCTCTCTCTCTCTCTCTCTTGTTATTTTTCTCTCCTTTCACTCTCTCTTTTCTCTCTCTATTTATTTCTTTCTCTCTCGTTCTCTATCTTTCTTTCAGTTTTTTTTTATCTCTCTCACTCTCTCTCTCTCTCTCTGCTGTTCCCATTTTGTTCTCTAGTTTCCCGCTGTCGCTACATCCTAAAATTTTCACTTTCATATCGCTTCGTGCATTTTTTCCAATGTACTTTGCTGCACCCAATACAGGGCAGGAAGTGCAGGAGGCCAGGCTAGATTCTTTTCAAAATATAGCCTAGAGCAATAGTCTTTTGACCAAATATAACCTCGAGCAAAGTGTTCTTTTGCCATGATTCACGGCAACAGTATGTAATTTGCAAGTCGCTATGGTCCTTTCGGATACTATTTAAAAAGTAAAATAAAGAGGAGATATAGGAGTCAAATTTTCCTTGTGGTGATTTAATTTCATTGTGATTTCATTAAATGTTTTTTGCTTATTTTCATTCAATTGTAAGTGTATGCATATTATAGTCATTTAATTCCTTTACATATTCTGCATGTCAGATTTTCTCCTCAAAATCAGATGCAACGTGCGATTGTAAAGGACATCCATGATGAATTGTTTTTCGCTCAGATTACAACGGAAACTGCAGCCTTGTGAATCCTTATTCAAAATTAAACTGTAAAAAGTCCTTTATCCCCCTTGAACAAATTGCGCCCTGAAAGAAAAAGTGTTTTGTTCGAGAGGATAACTCTGAGATAAGACGATTAGGAGATTAGGAGGTAGAGAGAGAGAAAGAGAGAGAGAGAGAGAGAGAGAGAGACAGAGAGGAAGGGAGAGAGAGTAGAGGAGGCTAAACGTTCAGAAAGAAAGAGAAAGAGAGAGAGAGAGAAAGCAGATGAGGCTAAACGTTGAGAAAGAGAGAGGAGAGAGAGAGAGAGTGATAAAGAGAAAGAGTGTAAGGAGGAAGCTAAACAGATATGTAGAGAAAAACAGAGAAAAATCAACAGAAACGGAACAGATGGAAACAGGTGGAATTTAGCATTTTTCTCATCAACATTAGCACTCGTCACCTGACAGGTGCCACTTTGTACGAGCTCTCTCTCTCTCTCTCTCTCTCTCTCTCTCTCCTTCTCTCTCTCTCTCTTGCCAAGAGAAGTTGACTTGTCCTTTTCGCTTATATTCACTTTCTTATCTCTTCGCCATCTTTTCCACTCTTTCAGTGGGCACCTCAGAAACGGCCTCTTTCTAAGCTCAACAATTCTGTTCGAAACCTCTTTTCTCTTTCAATCTTTCTCTCTCTCTCTTTCTCTCCCTAACTGTTTTTTTCTCTCTCTCTCTATTACCCTCGCTTACTTTTTCACTCTTCTCACTTTCGCTCTCCCTCTCTCTCTCTCTCCCTCTCTCTCTCTCTCTCTCTCTCTCTCTCTCTTTCTTCATCTCTATGTCTGTTCATATATGTTCAGCGCAGCCATGACTGACTTTTCTGCGCGAATATAATGTAGGTACATGTCGTCTAGTCTGTCAGTCTTACCCTACAATCTGCGATAAATTGTTCGTTCAAAAAATTACATAGACACAAATAAATCACATTTATGTCTGTAAGAAATGCTGACTAATTCTCTTTACTCTCCCTCCCTCCCTCCCTCTCTCTCTTTCTCTCTCTCTCTCTCTCTCTCTCTCTCTCTCTCTCTTTCTCTCTCTCTCTCTCTCTGTCACCCTGTGTTTTTTTTCTGCCATTTTGCCTCTCTCACTCTCCCTTTCTTTCTCTCTCTCTATCTATCTCCCTCTCTCTCTCTATATTCCCTCTCTTTCTCTCTCTCTCTCCTTAACCCAGCTTTACCCTTAATTTTCTTTCCTAATGATACCCATGCACACGTGCCTATTTTTTATCGCCGCTAAACATGTCTCCGTCCTTTGACCTTCCTTCTTTCTCTTCGAGAATACAATTGTTGTCTATCGCCCCTTTTCCATCTCCCTGTGTCCATGACGATATGTTCTGTGCAACCTCTTGCTCAGCTCCCGAAATATACTGTTCGTCAAATATGAAGAGGCTAATCTGGTAAAAAGATCAAGAGGAGCGTAACGGCCATGCGTGTGCTTATTGCGGATTGCGGAGAGCCGATATCCCACTTCTTTCTTAGCTAACGCGATTAGGTCACATCTCCAAGATAAGCCTGATCATTTTCCTATTCGTCTTCGTGCATCGTAATAAAAACTAATTTAAAGATCATATTTTCTTCACCAAGATTATAGATACACATCTTTATTAATATCCGTTCAGGACCTTATTTTTAAAATATCCGTTCAAGACTCTATTTTTAAAATATCCGTTCAAGACCAGCTGGACTGGCAAAGTATGTAGTCCACGAAGCCCGCGTGACAATGAGAATAAGAAAGGAACAGTGAGAGGGAGACGAGAGAGGGGGAGAGAGAGAAGAGAGGGAGAGAGAGACGAGAGAGAGAGACGAGAGAGGGAGAGAGAGACGAGAGAGAGGGAGAGAGAGACGAGAGAGAGCTAGAGGGAGACGAGAGAGGGAGAGAGAAGAAAGAGTGTTTTTAAGAGTAGATCCAGATAGACCCCAACAAGAAAAAGGCTACAAAATTTTGTGTGGCATTGTGAAGGGGAAGGAGAAAGGCGTGAACAACAATTTAGCTCCAAGTGAATTTTGCTTCCAGTCATACGGGGGCTAAATCGAGCTGGAAGAGAGAGAGAGAGAGAAAGAGAGAGACGAGGGAATGAGAGAGAGATGAGAAAGAGAAGGAGGGAGAGACGAGAGAGAGGGAGAGAGAGACGCGAGAGCGAGAGAAGAAAGAAAGATTGGCTTCTGCTATTGTCATATTTCAATGCCATTTGAGTTACTCCATTCAGCCATTCTTTGGCTTTTCTCTTTCTCTGTCTCTCTCTGTCTCTCTCTCTCTTTCTGTTTCTCTCTCTTTTGCTCTCTTGTTACTCTCACTCTCTCACTCATTCTCTTGCTCAATATCCCTTCCACGTGTCCTCTTGACTTTCCTCTCCACTCCCAGTACCATGCTCGTTCTGCTTACCTGTACACGAGATCCAGCAATATTTCCACGTCTATTCTCGCAATGCCAGCCTGTTATTCGCATTCACAATTGTATGCACAAGAGCAGAATTTATATGTTTGGTTCTTTTACAACTCGATACCGCTTTATTTTCAACGTTCCATATTATTATTGTATTCATATAATACATTCATATCTATTTTTATTCAGAAATGATACAATCTTTGTCGACCCAAAAGCATTGACGTCATTACCATCCAGCTCCTTTAAGATTCTCATTCCTCTCTCTCCTTTCTTTTTTTTCTCTCTTTCTGTCTAGCACTTTCTCTCTCTCTGTCTCTCTGTCTCTCTCTGTCTGTCTCTCTCACTCTCCCACTCTTTTCTTTCTCTCTCTCACTCTCTTTCAATATCTCTCTCTCTCTCTCTCGCTCTTTCTCTTAGTCTTATTCTCTGTATCTCTTTCTCTCTCTCTCTCTTTCTCTTCCTCTCTGTCTGCGTTTCCTTTCCCTTCATCTGCTGTTCTCCAGATGTTTCCAACATGTTGTCACTTGAAGGGCAGTCCTTGCTTTCTGATGTTGCTCGCATCATTTTAAGGCGGAAGTCAAGACCTCCTAGTCAGCTGGTTGAGGAAGGAAACAGTAAGAGAGAAAGAGAGAGAGAGAGAGAGATAGTGAGAAAGAGACAAAGAGAGAATAGAAAAGGGAAGAAATGGAAAAAAAACATGTGTATGGACACTGCGTGTCGAAAAATAGAATTCGTACTGATTGGCCCAACTTGGCCCGGAAGGGAGAAATGCGCTTCCTTTGGCTCACGAACTTATTGGAGAGAGAGAGAGGGAGAGAGACAGTGTTAGAGAGAGAAAGCGAGATATAGAGAGAGAGAGTGAGGGAGAGAGAAAGCGAGAGAGAGAGAGAGAGAGCGAAAGAGAGAGAGAGAGAGAGAGAGAGAGAGAGAGAGAGAGAAACCACGTGTATGGTATCATTCATGTTCATATGTACATACATCTGTCCTCAGCCTCCTCCTTTATTTTCCTCAATCGCTCTCCTGCACACTCTTTCTTTGAAACTCTTTCACCCCCACTATCTCTCTCTCTCTCTCTCTCTCACTCACACCCTATCCATTTCATTCCTTAACTTAATTTATTTCAGCTGCTTCAGGCGTTCTGCACAACTCGCACCATCTCTCGCTCTCTCTCTCTCTTTCTCTCGCTCTCTCTCGCTCTCTCTTTCTCTCTCTCTCTCGCTCTCTCTCTCTCTCTCTCTCTCTCGGTCTCTCTCCCTCTTTCACTTGCTGCATCTCTGCAACGATTTTCATCCAATCTGTCCTCTCATCTTTCTGCTTTGCAACCCAGGAATTTTCCCATTTGCTTTTGTCGTTAATTGTTGTGCGCGCACAGAAGGAATCCATTTGAGAAGCGTGGGTAAATAGTTTATGATTGGATCTCTTTTCTTCTCTAGCACAATCTCTCCCAATCTCTGATCTTTTCATCTCTATCTCTCTCTCTCTCTTTCTCTCTCTCTCTCTCTCGACTCTCTCCCTCTCTCTCGTCTCTCTCTCATCTTTCTCTTCTCAATCACACACACACTCTCTCTCTCTTTCTTTCTCTCTTATTCTCCCTCTCCCTCTCTCGTTCCTCCTATCCCTTCTCTTCTTTTCGACTGACACTCCAACTGCTTGCCCCTTCTCTAATATATCCACGACATCGTGCGATCTAATAAGGTCGACGCCTTCTGAGGACGTCACCGAGGGCCCCTTGCAGACATCGCTCTGTATCTTTCTTCCTGTCTATACACATCACTCTCTCCCTCTCTCTCTCCCTCTCCCTCTCTCTCTCTCTCTCTTTCTCTCTTTCTCTTTCTCTCTCCTCCCCCTCTCTCTTTTTCTTCTTGCAACACTGAAGCATCAAGATTCGAGCCGCCGTTCCGACGTTGTTCTTTTGTTAGACCATTATATGGATGACAGATCGCTTGAGCGATTTGGGGAGAGATGGAGAGAGTGGAAAAAGACACAGAGAAATGGAAACAGAGAGGGAAAGTGAAAAGAGATTAGATAGAGAATGAGAGAAAAGAGAAAAGGGGAGAGAGAAAAAGAGAGAGAGAAAGGGAGCGAGAGAGAGAGAGAGGAAGAGAGGGAGAGAGAGAGCTAGAGAAAGAGAGCGAGAGATCCAAGAAGTTTCCCACTGTATCGGACTGCCTTCGTCAGTTGCATAACTTTTGCAGCGACGAGAAAGCAGTACAAAATAAGAAGAAAAAAGGAAGTCGAAATAAATTGGATGTGTCAAGAGAGACTCTGTGTGATACGTGTGAGGCATGGCATTATGCCCTCTATCCAGGGAGTTCAAAAGTGAGAGAGAGAGAGAGAGAGAATGAGAGGGAAGAGAGTGAGAGAAAGAGTTAGAGAATAGAGAGAGAGAAAAGCAGGAGAGATGTTAGACAGAGGGAGAGAGAAAGAGCGAGAGAGAGAGAGAGAGAGAGAGAGTAAACAGAGAGCGGAGAAAAAGGGAGAACGGAAAGATACATTTGTACACTTCTCACAGGCCATAACAACTCTGTAGGGCGAGCCGGCGGATGGAAAAGTGGCAGTTTTAGTATATCGCGGAGAAGAACAGCCAGAGTTGAAAGCAAGAGGGAAAGAGAGAGACAGAGAGATTGAGAAGTTAGAGAAAGATAGTTAGAAATGAATAGAGAGAGAGAGGGTGAGAGACGATGGAGAGAGGGAGAGAGAGAAATATAAGTTGAAGAAGAGACCGATAGAGAGAATGTATCTCAGGGCGCGGAGCTGAACATTATAAGAATAGTTTATGTTTATGTATATGTTTGGCGGCTGAAACAAAAGTGGACGGCCGCTGAAAAAGACATGAAATGCCCTTCCGAAGGCGAAAATTCGAGAGAAAAATTGGGAGAGAGAGAGACTGAGTGAGAGAAAGAAAAAAAGAGAATGAGAACGAGAGAGAGAAAGGCATGAGAGAGAAAGAGTATGAGAGAAAGAGAGAGAGAGAGAGAGGGAAAGAGAGAAATAGAGAGACTGACAGAAGTAAAAAAGAATGAGAGATATATTGAAATAGGGATAAAATGATATAAAGAGCGAGGCAACCAAAGCAAGGTCGGAATGCCGTCCGAAAGGCTCTCAAGGCTTTCTTGTTTTAGAGTAGAAGTTATCAATGAAAATATGAATTGGCAATGGTTTCAGAGATGCCTACAATTTTGCGCTAACAGTGAATTTCAAATACAATATTCAATTTGGTAACACGAATGCTGATGTTAGTTATTAAAAGGCATTTTAATCCCCACCTTTGGATCTGCTTAAAAAAAATTATTTCCAAAAATCTAGGCACTTTGGCTGACATTTTAGTAGCGTAGATTTAATAAATGTTCTTTGAGTCAATTCTAAATTGATACCTGGATTGCGTTGTTCTTGTAAATAATTCTGTAACATGCACATTTATTATACGTTTATTATAGTCTACCCAATCCTATATTATTAGTGCCTTTGTTCACTCCTTCCACTTTGCTCACCTTCTCTCTCTATCTATTTCTCTCTTTCTCTCTCTTCTCTCTCTTTCTCTCTCTTCTCTCTCTTTCTCTCAGAGTAAATTAGGAAGCTCGCTAACCATAAGACGAATTTTAGGGTGCCATGAATGACAATTTGTATTTATTCACTTTTCATAGATGCCTACAATTTGCGTTCAAAAATGTGTTGTGAACTAAAAATTTGGAAAAGCGAATGATGGAGTAAATTACGAAATGGTATTTTAATGCCATCTTTGGATCTGCTTTAAAAAAAATTATTGCCTAATATCCTGCACTTTTGCGAACAGGTGGACTAAACCAACATAGATTTAATAAATGTTGCTTGAGTCGGCTCAGAATTGATTCGTAACGACTCTCAAATTCTAAATTATACTTATCATTGACGGACGACCCATTCTTGTATTGTCAATGTCTTAGTCCACTCTTTCCACTTTGCTCAACCTCTCTCTCTCTCTCTTTCTCAACATTCTCTCTCTTTTTTTCTCTCTCTCTCTCTGACCACCTCCATCTCTACCTCTTTCCAATTGTACTTTGCTCTGCGCCATCCATTCTTTCTCGCCGTCTATCTCGCCATGAATGGTATGTGCATGTCCGTGCGATGATGAATGTGAATGTGCATGTCTATTTGGCGATGGATATACATGCCAGGGGCCGTGAATTGGGCGGTGGAGGTGGGCAGCCAAAAGACGGCCCGGCCGGCCAGAGGACCTGCCCACTTTACGGCCACGCCTCCTTCCTTCCTCTCCTTCGACACGCGTGCGTTCCACTCTCGTACTACACGCTCTCAATCTCTTCCTCAACAACCCCCCCCCCCCCACCCTCCTCCTTCCATAGGAGAGCCCCCCCCCCCTCACCCAAACACTTGCTGCCTTCTGGGTGCTGGCATCGCGTGAATCGTTCCGGATGGAACGTCTTCTCTCTCTCTCTCTCTCTCTCTCTCTCTCTCTTTTCCTCTCCTCTCTCTCTCTCTTTTTGCCTCTCATCTCTCTCTCACTCTCGTGTTCTCCATCGTTTTCTCTTTCTCTGTTTCTCTCACCATCCGTCCCTAAGGACAACTTTAGAAGGGGAATTGCCAGCGAGTGAGAGAGATGGCACGTGAGAGAGATTGAGTGTAAATGATACGAAAAGCTAAAAGACTATCAACAAGAGAGGGGCAGAGAGAGAGTGAGATGAGAGAGGGATAGAGGGAGAGAGAGAGAGCGAGAGAGAGAGAGAGAGAGCAAAGATGGACAGCTCTGTAACATTATGCCGCTCGCCCAGCTTCTTCTTCCGTTGAACATCTCCAGCGGAAAGTTTCTCTGCCACGTCACTTGTTCCTCAAAAATTCGTCTTTTTCTTCTCTTTCTCGGCATCGCGATCTGTCACTCAATGGATATGCGGATAATGATGAGTGGAGAGCGAGAGAGAGTGCAAGAAGGAGAGTGTAAGAGGGAAAGAGAGAGAGAGTGAGTGAGAGAAAGAGAGAGAGAGAGAGAGAGAGAGCAAGAGAGCAAGAGAGAGAAAGAGAATGAAATAGAGAATAAAGATGATCTCCACCCTCTGTTTTCTTCTCTCTCGGTTTATCTACATACACATTTGTTCTATCCACTTTGTTTTCTCATTCCCTTTTACATCTCAAAGACATATTCAACATGTTATGTACATATGTATGCGCGAAAACTTGTCACTTTGTGTAGAAAGCGTTTCTCGAATTTTACATGTTGAAATGTTCACATTTTTTATATATTTACATGAAAGTTTCTCACTTTCTCTCGCTTTCTCTCTCTCTCTCTCTCTCTCTTACCAAGCCAAGCCGTTCGTTCTCTAAAATATTGACCATCCTCTTTTTTTCCATTGTGGACCTCCTGAAAACGTCAGAGGAACTGACGAGAAAGAACGCGAAAGAGAGTAGAAAAAAAAGAGAATGAATGAGAGAGATAGAGAAAGAGAGAGAGAGAATAAAATAAATAAAAGAAAAAAAAGGAAACAGACTTCCTTATTCACTTTTGTGCTGTGCGCTTTTTTTCTCTCTCTTCTTTCTAAAGAACTCTGCTTTGTGTTCCTCGACCCGTAATGCAATCGCCGTTAGGCCGTATCGAAGCGGCGAAATCAAACTAGGAGGGGAACTCCCTCCCATTTAAAGGAGCTGGCTGGGAGGGGGGGACTGGGTTAAGAGGAGAGAGGTTAAAAGACCACCCAAGGAAGGAATGGGTCGGGATGTCTATGATAATCTTTGAATTTTCCATGACTCTCACAAGCAGTCTATTGTTCCGTTCAACGGACCCGGTGGTATTCATTTGTTTTTGGGAGTCTTCAGGGTAGATAGTCCTGGATCTCTGATTATGACTCTTTTCCGCATTCACTCTCCATAGTTACTATATTTTAAAAGGTCACTCGGTTTTCTTTCTGTTAGTTATACCCTCGATATCATGAACTTATTACATATATGTTACCTTCGGCTTACATTATGTGTTTAAAACAATTAAAAAATAGTCACTCTTTGTAATGAGGAAATTTTCTCTTCATATCACCTCTATAGCTCACCAATTTTTCTCCATCTCTTTCCTAATAAAATTTTTCCACTGAAAACTTCTCATCTCTTCTCACTTTTAAAACTAATTTTTTTGCCGTTTTTGAGTCCCATCCTCTTTGTCTCGTTTTTCAATTTTTTTTTAAATTATTATTCTCAGTTTTCCCACCTTTATGCTTTCTCACACAGAAACCTGTGGCATTTTTAAAAGCCCTCAAATCTGGCGCCAATATCCCTCCTCCAAAATCCCCTCCTAAGCACCTTATTAGGCTCTCTTCTCCTTTGTTTTTGGTAGCACCTTCGTCTCTTGGGCACACTGGACAATGGAGAGGAGAGGAGAGGAGAAGAGAGACTGACTACCCCCCCCCCCTCAAGGGAGTGAACACAAGGGATGCCCAGACGAAGACATTGAATATGCTTCGCGAGGACTCGGCTGGCTTATTTTGTTTGGAGAGCGGCTATTTTTTCTTGTCATCCTCTTCTTTGTTTTCCAAATTTTTGGCGTCCTTTTCTGTTTCGTCTTCTCCGCTTTCTTTTTTTCTTAACCTCTTTTTTTTCGTTTTCTCCTTTCCCTTCTGCCTAACACTCAGCTTCACCTGTTCTTGTTATATGTGACGACTTTAATTTAATGTTGAATTTAATGACGACATGCTAAAGACATACGCGTTTCTTTGCGAAGAAATGTATTTGTTTATTTTAATTTTTTTAAATGATATAACAAAGTTAGACTGAATCGTTTTCCGACATTCCCCGCCTCTTCTTGCTCGATAGAACATTTTAACATTTTTCATATTCTACCTCTTTCTGTTGATAATATTTATTTTAATGGTTGTAAGTTTGCAGTTGAATTGCGCTACTTTAAATATTCTAATCATTCAACTCATGCATCCTATCACTATAATCAAATAATTAGCGACAAATAGAAATATGTATGCCACAATTGCACAGCTTTTCTCTCTCTCTCTCTCTCTCTCTCTCTCTCTCTCTCTTCATTCTCTCTCACATTCAGCATTTCTCTTTCTCCCCACCTTAACAATAGAGCGATATTGTCAAATTTATTTGTGGCCATCTATTATTTGGTTTTAGCTATCTGTCTCTGTCTCTTTCTCTCTCTTTCTCTCTCTCGCTTTCTCTCTCTCTATCTCTTTCTCTCTCTCTTTCTCTCTCTTTCTCTCTCTCTCTCTTTCTCTCTCTCTTTCTCTTTCTCTCTCTCTCTTTCGCCCTCTTTCTTTCTCCGCCCCCGCTTCTACTATTCATCCACCCAAAACTACAAATGGTCATCGCATGACCAGCCCACACGCTGTCACCTCCCATCTTTTTGCTTTCCTCTGCCAGAAGAAGGGATTTATTGCGGGATTCTATAGCACCCGCTGGCATTCCGTCCAGATTCTCTCTCTTGATGAGGTCCAAAAGAGCATCTCATATACCTACTACGGTATTTTCCATCATTCAAAAAAAAGTTCACTGTCACCGTACTTCCTCCTAACACTACGGATTCCACCGAGGCGTCGGAAATTTCCACTCATTTAATAATGCTTGATAATAGCGGCTCTTTTCACTCTTTACAACGAGATTTCTTTTTGTTGTAAGAGCCCACTCATAATATTCTCGTGGGTATCAAATTTCCTGGCTAGCATTTGGAAACACTGCTGGCAGTTCGTCTCCTGTTATCATAATTCACTTGGAAATTAGCAAATAATCCGTTGTGAGTTAGGGCTTTTGCATTAAAGTTAGTTGAAAGTGTGAGATTGAGACAGGGAGAAAGAGAGAGACAGAGGGAGAGAGAGATAGAGAGAGAGTGAAAAAGTGAGAGAGACAGAGACAGAGGCTTACTTTTCCAGACGTGATTCTTTTTCTCGTTACCGCGCCACTGAAACACTTGCAGATGTTAGACTGACGTCCGAGTAGAGCAAGAGTCGTTTACTTTTCATCTTCTTTTATTTCTCTGTGCGCTCTCTCTCTCCCCTCCTCTCAACTCTCTTTCTCTCTCTCTCTCTCTCTATCTCTTTCTTTCTCTCTCTCACTCTCTGTTTTCCCTCTCTCTTTCTTTTTCTCTCTTTCTCTATCTCTCTCGTCATTCTCCAAGTTTATTTGCGTCCAAATGTTCACGGCTTCCTCATGCTTTCGCTATTGTCTTTGAATCTTTGAATTTTTCCTTTCTTTTTTCCCCTCGCGCTCTTTTCTCCTTTTCTCCCTCTTTTCTTCCATATTCTTTTTCTGATATCGTCGTCTCCTTTCTTGACTTGGATCGCGGAGTCCTTTCTCCTCCTGTCTACACTTATGCTTCTTCATGTCTGATGCATCGCGTCCTTAATTGAAATCGATCTAATCAACGTAGTCATTCCTTTTTTCATATGTATATATTTCTCTATCTAACTCTCTCGTTCTCTCTTTCTTTCTATTTCTATTTTTCTGTCTGTTTTCTCTGGCTCTTTTCCCTCTCTCTCTCTCTCTTTATCCTTCTCTCTCCCTCTGTCTCTTTCACGTTCTCTTTTTCTTTCTCTCTCTCTCTCTCTCTCTCTCTCTTCATTTCCTTCTCTTTCTCTCTTACTCTGTTCCTTCTCTCTCTAATTTACGTCTCCTTTAGCACTACTCACTCGCCCTGTCCTTTCATCTTCTCAACAAAACGGAGTGGTCAGTAGCGACCTCCTCTGGATGTCTGGTCGCCTCAGGGAAACTGAAAGGGAGAATACGGAGAACCTATTTATATTGAGAAGAGAGAGAGAGCGAGAGAAAGAGAGAGAGAGCGTGTATGTGTGTTGGTAAGAGAGAGATCGGGAAAAAAACAGAGAGGACGGCGGGAGATAGTTCAAGGAAAAAAGGATATGGAGGGAGACAGATAGAAAGAGAGAGAGAGAGAGAGAGAGAGAGAGTATGTGGGTAAGAGAGTGCGAGAGAGAGAGAAGATAGATGTAGCAATTATACGGCCGGCAACCTATTTGGTATACAAAGGAGTCTCTATTCACAAGGTTCAGTACATTAGAAAGAGAGAGGGAGAAAAATCGTATAAAATAACTTCAGAAATATTCTGGACAATTTCGTGCACTTTTCGAAATGCGCACAAATGTCTGCACAACGTTGTACAGCACAGTCTTTAAAAAAAGATAGCCATAAGGGCAGCAAATTCCAACTTAAGCAAGTTCTGCTTTGCTTCTTGCAACAAGTCAGGTCAACATGTCATACATACATCCACTTTAATATATTACGCAAAATTGTGCTCACTTTATGGAAGTTCGTCACGGAAAAAAAACAGGAAAACGTGATTCGAGCATGGGAAGGCATGCAGATAGTTTGAGAGACGAGAGATAGAGTGAGAAGAACGGTGAAGTATGTATGTAGATAAGAGAGACAGCGAGAGGGCGAGAGAGAGAGAGAGAGAGAGAAATAGGAAGAGAGAGAGAGGGCGAGAGGGAGAGAGAGAAATAGGAAGAGAGAGAGAAAGAGAGAGAGAGAGAAAGAATTTGTAGCATCATAATAACTATAATGCTCTCTCACTCGCTTCCGAGTCAATTTCCGTCACTTCATATGTCCATTCATGGAAATGGCAAGCGTCATGCCATGGCATGTTACAGGATTTTCTCAATGATGGTCGATTCTGGTGATTCCATGTAACTCTGAGGTCTTTTCTTCCTCTTCTCTCTCGATCTCTCTCTTCCTTCTCTCTCTCTCTTTTCTCTCTCTCTTTCTTCACTCTCCCTCTCTCTCTCCCTAAAGCCACCCTAACTATTCTCTTTCTCTCTCGACTCCTTGGTGATGGTTTTGCTACTTTTGCACAATTCGCATTCTATTTTTCGGCTAATTATTTGCTTTCTTTTCTATTCGATATCTCGAAGCATTGTTTTGTCTTTCGTTCTAACCATATGTATGTAAGTGAATTTGTTTTTGACTATATTCGAGATGTTCTAAATGGTTCTAAATGGGATGATAGAGCTGAAACCTGAATTGCTTTGACACTCACATGATACCTAAATTTGCATTCATGAGTCTCCGAACATGCAGAGAAGATCAGGAGCGAGCGAGAAAGAGAGAGAGAATGAGAGTGTGAAAAAGCGAGAGAGAGAGAGAGAGAGAGAGAGAGAGAGAGAGAGAGAAGGAAGTAGAGAACCTAATCAAAATGTAGATACATAGATCACTGTACATGACCTCGATCATGGCGCTCCTCTAAATTTTCTGCATTTTTATGAATACGATTCATTACTTCTTCTTTAGAATCTTTTTGTGCTGAAAGATGAACTATGTACGAAGAAATATGAGGTCATTTACTTTATTCATTTTACTTTTTATTCATTTTACGTCTTGATGCCGACCCATTCTAAAAAATTAAATTTACAAGAGATTAATATTTCATTTAATGATACCCTTAATTTTTCGCCAAGTTTGTCGAGATATTTATTGCCAATTCCAAGTGAATCATGATGGTAATGGGCGTGGTCACGAGGATGGAGGACTGTGAAGCTTCGGCTCTTTCCTCCTGCCTCTAACCTTTCTCGATATCCCTCTCAATCCTCTCTCTCTATCTCTCTCCCTTTCCACTGTTCTCTCCCTCTCATTTCTCTCTCTCTCCCTCTCTCTCTCTCTCTCTCTCTCTCTCTCTCGCTTTTCCACTAATGGCTGTTCGTACCCGTCGTGGTGAAAGAGAATGAATTAGGACGAGAGCCTGGCTTCTCTCTTTCTCAAGGCCATTATTATACATATTCGTCATTATATATGTACTTTCTTTTCTTTCTTGCCGCCATGGAATATGTGCTATTATAAATAAATGCGTGTGCAATGCTCTCGACCCGACCACGCGCGCGCCGTCTGCTGAATAATTATATTAATTATTGATTATGCTCTACATCTTTTTGCACGTCCGTCTGCGTGGTACTTTTACATCTTTTGCGCCGATGTCCGTCAGATCTTAATTTGTGCTCGCAAGGAGACAAGAGTTCCGCTCCCGATTAGCCTAATCAGAATGTGCTTCTGTCTTGGTCTCTTGGTCTTTCTTTTCTTTCCCTGTCTCTCTCTCTCTCTCTCTCTCTGACTCTCTGTCTGTATGTCTCTCTCCCTTTGTCTTTCTCTATATCTATCTATCTATCTTTATTTCTCTGTCTCTCTCTATATCTATCTATCTATCTATATTTCTCTGTTTCTCTGTTTCTCTCTCTCTCTATCTTGCTCTCTCTCACTTCCCCATTCCTATTTTTTCCGTCTAGCGCTCTCTCACGTTGACATGCTATTCCGTGGACTCTAAAAATTTCTCTCCAGGAATGTCATCGTCGAACCCCTCTACGAACTCTTCCTTGGCGAGCGTCGGAGTAGGAGGAGAGAATACATCGACTGCTGTGATGGTTCCTCCATCACCACACAATGGATTCCAGCGACTGCCACTAGCTATTCAGGCAAGGGATCAAGAGAGAGAGAGAGAGAGAGAGAGAGAGAGAGAGAGAGAGAGAAAGAGAGAGAGAAAGAGAGAGAGAAAGAGATTGAGAAAGAGAGAGAGAGAAAGAGAATGAGATAGGAAGACTGAGAGAAAGTGTGAGTTAGAGAAAAGTTGAGAAAGAGAGAGACAGTGTGAAAGAAGAGAGAGCTAGAGAGAGAGAGAGAGAGAGAGAGTATAGAAGGAAAGGGAAGAGGAATTGTTAGAGAAGCAAACGACCGCGAAAAGAATTGTATAGAACATATGCACAAAATATTCGGGCAACGTGTAGGACAAGGAACGGGACAACGTGCCTCGATAAGTAGAAATGTATTATGCAAAGCTGAAATAGGATCTTATCTTGCGTCTCTCTCACTCTATCTCTTCCTCATCTCTCTCGTTCTATATGTCTCTCTATCTATCTATCTCTTTCCCCCTCTCTTCTTCGCTCTTCCTCTTTATCTCAATCTCTCTTCCTCTCTCTCTCTCTGCACTCATCACGTGCGCAGGCTCATTCATGTGATCACACAATATGATATCAAAAGAACAGAATACAAAATTGTCATGATCACCTGAACATTTCTCTCCTAATTTCCTTACTCAAGCCGCTACAAGTCTAGCTTCTGTTCTTTTCAAAACCCTTAAACATTTGCTAAGTTGCAGCCGAACATTAGAAATCTCCTTTCTCCCAACCTTTTTGGTGCAGAACTATGTATACTTCCCACCTCACCTGCAAGGAACTCAAAAGACGTTGCCAAGCATTACAAAATGCATAATTGACAGAAATGATGACGTTTTAGAAGATTAGGACATAAAAGGCAAATTAAAATATCTTACGATTGACTTTTTCGTGCACCATTTAAATGACAGCGGAACATTCCGTATTTTCAAAGAAACATTTTGTAGAATGACTTTACCCACTTTTCTAATCATATGATTTTTGGGATATGTACATCTCCTGATTATTGTCTTACTTAATCACATGATGTTCTATCGCCCTTGTCTCAGGAAAAAGTGCGCGAATTCAAATGGGTTTTTTCTTCCAGGCCCAGCTCCGCTTCATCATGACGCATCTCCTGGTCGTGCTCGTTCTTGCGCTCCTCGGCAACGCCGCACTCGTGCTTGTCATTCGACGAGGCAATCGAGCAGCACGACGGCATCTCTCGCCAGTTCAGGTAGACTCTCTCTCTTTCTCTCTTTCTCTGTCTCTCTCACTCTCTCTCCCTCTCTCTGTCCCTCTCACTCTCGCATTATTTCACTCTCTCTCACACTCTGTCTCTTTCTATCATTCTCTCATTTTCCCTCTCTCTCTCTATTTCGACTGTTCGTTTCTGATCATTACTTCGACCCTATGGTTTTCGGGCGGACTCTTCGTAATAAATATTTGCGGCCTTGGTTAATATCTGTTCAGTATTTGACTGTGTACGGAAAGTATCTGATATTAATTTACTTGTTAATATCGGATACTTTCCTTGTGTGCTTCTAGACTTTTATTAGATTTATTTTCTCTTGCTCCCTCTCGCTCTCGCTCTCTCGCTTCTGCGTATGCTCTTGCTATTCTTTGAGCGTATTTGGAGATCGCTGTGATTTCCAATAAAAAAAAAGAAGAAAAAGAAGAAAATAGTAGACGATTTCAGCACAGTTGGCCAGTCAGTAAAAGTCAGTAAGCGACAGTCACAATCTTATTTACGAAAACAAGAAAAAACTCTCTCTCTCTCTCTCTCTCCTTCTCCCTCTCTCTCTCACTCTTTTCTATTCTCTCACTCTCGTCCTCTCTCTCTCTCTTTCTCTCTCACTCCCCTCGTTCTCGTTCTCTCCCTCTCTCTCTCACTCACTCTTTCTCTCTCTCTCTCTCTCTCTCTCTCTCTCTCTCTCGCTCTGTTTCCATAGCGCATCTGAATTAGATTGGCAATGACGACATGGCACGCGTCAGAAAATGACCTACCAAGTAAAAAAAGGCATGCGCTTTGCAAAAATAGCAAAATAGTAAGCAAATTGTGACGATGCAATTGCACCGCTTACGTCTTTATCTAATCAACATATGTAAATATATCGTCGTCTGCAGCGCAAAATTGTTGTCTGCCTTCTTCGTTCTGTATCTGCCCCCTATGTCTCTCGCTCTATCTTTCTTTCTCTCACTCTCTCTCACTCTCTCTTTCTCTCTCTTTCTCTGCCTCTCTGCACCCTCTCTCTCTCCACCCGCGACCACTTACTTAAACCAACGTTGTTTGCGCATCCGCGAGCGGATGATTACCTCCCTCTGCCTCTCCTTCAAAAGAAGGCGAGAATGTCATTAGAGAAGGCTTCCGCTTTTCGGCTCCTGCAGAGAGTACGGAACAGTTGCTCTGCTAGGAGGTGTTTACTCTCTCGCTCACGATTTCTCTCTCCTTTTCATTCACTCTGTCTACCTCTTTTTCTCTTTCTTACTCTCTCTCTCTCCCTCTCTCTCTCTTCCTCTCTATCTCTCATCACTTTTCCTTTTCTCATCTCCCACCTTCCTTCCTCTTTCATCTCCTACATCACTATCATTTCCGTCCCTTTCCCTTAAACCATCTACTTCAAATGTCCATAAGCAGAGTGTACATATCCGTATCTGAGAGCCTTCCATCCAAGGGAACCAAGATCACACTCCTCTTCAGATCGTGATGTGCTTTACGGGGATTTTTTTGTTTATGGCTATTTGCTCAAGAATTGCCAGAATTACTTTGTTCGTTATCATGAGTTGGACGCACAACAAATTTGTGTGGCTTCGGTACCAGCTCAAGATTCTTTCCGGTACCTGTTCTGGTGGCAATTCAAAGTCTTTCTCACTTATTGTTAGAATCTCTCTCTCTTTTCTCTCTTTATTTCTCCCGCTTTTTTCCCTCTTAGTCTTTCCATCTCTCTCACTCTCTCACTCTCTCTCTTTCGATCTCTGTTACTTGCTCTCTCACTTCCACTCTCTTTATCTGGCGTTCTTCTGGCTGTTTGGCGGACGTTCCTCTTGCCAGCTGTTAATTCTGCAAAGGCGTCTATTGACAAGACAATGCAAGAGAATTGAGAGAGGACGGGACTTAGAAGAAGTAGAAGAAGAAGAAGAAGAAGAAGAAATGCTTTTCATGCAAGCTTTTCCACACGTCAAGAAAATGATGGACGATCAAGAACGTTCCTGGAGCATTGGTCGTTGAAAAAATCCAACAGTCCAACAGCACTAGACATACTATTTTTATTATAAATTTTTTGTACCATGGACATGTGGGTGTAAGCACTTCAACGTCCAATCCTTTATTTTTTTAATTTCTCCTGCTTTAGAAAACCACCTGCGCAGGCCCTCACGCAAAGAGAGAGGGTAAGCAAAATTCTCTCTCTCTCTATCTCTCTCTCTCTCTCTATCTCTCTCTCTCTCTCTCTTACTCTCTCTCGTTCTCACGGATATTTTGGTATAATCTGAACCCGGATCCGAATAAAATTCTACATTTGTCTGCTATTACAACAGATGTCCTCCTTATTATCTCTGACAATGTGGTGCTCCATGAAGGGCTAGATATTATGTATGGTTTGATGTGGTCGCGCAACAGTTTCTAGTGTAGCCCAACTTGTGAATTGGTGGAGGATGAGGGGAGGGGGACGCTAGTCTCTTTATTGCCAATAGCCAGTCGGTAGGAGGCTTATTGTGCTGTTTGCTCTTCCGCTCTTATAAATCTACTCGTATATTGTGTCATGATGGACTGGCCAGGCCGATAATTCGCTGGTGTGAAAATGCGCAAAAAGCCTTTTCCTTCCTTCTGCTTTATGCCTTCCTCCTCACGTGCATGAAAGATGAGGAGTATACGTTTAATTATTGTCTTTTTTTTCTTTCTACAAAAGCCCTCCCCGTGAATTTCGCTCTTTCCCCGCTGTGCGCAAACGACCAAAACAACGGCCGGAGACAGAAATAGGAGGAAAAGTCCAGCAGAAACGGAATGAGAACCACCGGAGCATGTCCATAAGCGCTGCCAGAAAATACTTATCCTTCTGGATTTTGTGTATCCCTCCTCCTCGCTTCTTCTCATATGCTATTTGTTTCTTTTCGTTGTGGGCCGTAAAATAGAGACTGAGAGAGAGTGAGTCTAAAACACGGCCCATAGGTGCCACCGGCCAAAAATCATCTCGGGAGCCTCCACAGACGAACCTGTCATTCTCATATGCTGGAAAGAGGAAGCAACACTCAGGCACACACAAAATGGCTCTTATCATAGCAAGGAAAACGTAAATGCGACATTTGTCAACGAGAAAAGAGAGAAGGAGAGAGAAAGATACAGAGAGAGAGACAGTGAAAAAGAGAGAATGAGTAATGTTGGAGAGCGAAAGTGAGAGGGGGAGAGAAACGGAGATAGAGAAATAGAGAAGTATGTTTGTAAGTATGTTAGCAAAAAGGGTGGAACTAAAGGTCAGTAGAAGCCAAAGAAATGAGTAGGAAAAACGAAGGGTGTGTGGTGGAAAAGAAAACAAGATGAAAAAAATGGGTCGTTGAAATTGGATCTGTCTAATGGTAAGTGAATTGACAGAGGCAGTCAGAGATGGAGTCCAGTAGATCAAAAAAAAGAAAGTGAAAGGAAGAGAAAGAGAGGGGCAGTGACCGATAGTGTATGAGAGAGAGATAGTTAGAGAGAGAGAGAGAGGGGGGGCATTCCAGAGATAGTCAGGGCATCCTGTAAAGGAACGGCGTTTCAGCTTTGCATTAATCACGTGTGCAACGTGAATTTCTTTTCTCTTCTCTCCTCCTCCGGTTCTTTGAAGAAAGAGGTAAACAATTGGAAGGAAGCCTAATACATTAGCTGCTCTCCTTTCCTGCCTGGGATTGAACACCGGTATCTCATTTCGCGAGCTGCCTAGCAGCTAACCAATAGGCCAACGTGCCCGTGCGCGTCTCCTGATCCGATTACCATCCACCTTCTTCTTTTCTCTGGCACACACGTGCCTTCTTGGCCATAAGGAAGAAGCATCATCACCAATTCATGGGTGGGGGGCCACAGACCAAGTGGGGGAGGGAAAGGGGGACGGAGTTTAGAGGAAGACGGGAGAAAGAGAGAGAGAAAGAGAGATAGAGAGAAAGAGAGAGAGAGAGAGAAAGATAAAGGGAGAGAGAGAAAGAGAGAGAGAGAAAGATAAAGGAAGAGAGAGAAAGAGAGACAAATGGAGAGAGAGAGATAGAGGTAGAGAGAGAATGAGAAGAAATAGAAACCGAAGCATGGAGCCGTCTGACGTCATTGTGCCCAAAAAGAGGCACAAATGTTGCGGGGAGGAGCATAAATAAAATATGGCTCTGTGCACACACTTTTGGTACACCTCGGGCAGACGAAGCCGAAGATGGAAGAGAGTTCTCGTATATAAGTTGCGGGTTCTGCACAATTTGTCATTTGAACAGAGCCCTGATGCACCAATGCCCTCGGGGGACGTCCAATGAAGTTTTAGGTCGAGGAGATGAAAGAGAGGGAGAAGGAGAGAGAGAGAGAAGATAGAGAGAGAGAAAGAGAGAGAGAGAGAGAGAAAGAGAGAAAGAGAGAAGCAGGGAAACAAAATAGGCTCGTAGGCTCCATAGATGTTGTCCAAGCTCCAAAGGACGATGACGTTCGTATACAATTAGCACTCAATAAATGCCTCCCTGTCTACTCTGCACGGTCTGGGGACGCACGCGTTTCCTCTGAGCCCTCAGGTCTTCTGGTTTTTAGGAATCTCTTTCCCAAGAATCCTAAAAAACCAGATTGGCTAGACTCTTCTCTTCATCTCCCGCAGAGTCTCGGCTCATACTCCTAATGATCTCCACTTCTCTTCTCTTCTCTAAGTAGCCTAATCGAAAGATCACCTAATCGCCTGTGTCCAGTAAAAGCTCTCCGAATAACTCTCTTTCAATGTAATCAGCCAACTGGCATTGACATCTTTCCTTAGAAGAATGGTTAGCTCATCATGAGCAGTTGTATAAGGGGAGACTTGAATGAACGAGCAATATGGAGGTAAAGTAGTTAGAGAGTAAGAGAAAGAGAGGAATGAGAGATAGAGAGCGAAGAGAGAGAGAGAGATGACAATAAAAGGGAGAAAGAGAGAACGTTAGAGAGGTAGAAGAGTGGCGTATTCTGAAATCATGTGTATAATGAAGAACATGCCATCACTTGTCGCTTATCTTATGTGGCATACATACTTCCCGAATTAGTCCGGTATGGGAAAATGGGCATACTTCATAGAAGATTTTTTGCTGAAGATATTTCTTTCTTTTTTCTCCCCATCTAAATATTATTCCCTTTCTATTTCTCTCTCTGTCTCTCTCTTTTCTCTCTTTCTCTGTCTCTGTCTCTGTCTCTCTCTCTCTTCCCTTCATTCGTCCCCATCCGCACTTGCCACCTCTCTGTCATACACGTCCCCTTCCTTCCTCGTGCACCGCATCTTCGCATCTTCTGCTACTAAAACATCGCATCGGAATGAAAAGGGACTCGTAAGTGCATCGCATCTCACTTTGCATTCTCGAGAGGAGATCTATCATCACGAGGGGTGCACAGTTCAGACTTTTCTCTCTTTCTCTCTCCCTCCATCTCTCTCTGTCTCTCTGTCTCTCTCCTATCTCTCTCCCTTCCTCCCACTCTCTCTCTCCGTCTCTCGGTGATTCTCTCTCTGTCTGATACACGATCTCTCTCTTTCTCTCTCGATTATCTCTTGCTGACATCTCTAAATATTTCTCTATGTTTCCCTTTCTCTTTTTCTTTCTCTCTCTCACTCTCTCTCTCTCGCTCTCTCTTTTTCTCTCTCTTCTCTCACTCGCATTCCATCTGAAGCCTAATGACAGTCCCTGCTGATGAAGCTCCTGCGGCGGCGATGGAAAAGAATGTGCACGCATTCGAAATATGGTAGCAAAAGAGCCGAAATAATGAGGTTGATTCTCTCACTCTCTCTTTTTCTTTTCTCTTTCTTTCTCTTTCACTCTCTCTCTCTTTTCTTTCCATCTTTATCTCTCTCTCTCTCTCTCTCTCTCTCTCTCTCTCTCTTTCTGCCTCTCCCACTCTCACTTTTTCTCACAAATATTTAAGTTAATATGAACACATCTTTTCCCTTTCCGGGAATTCCATTTTGTAACGACAGAAGAGAGTGTATGTGTGTGAGAGAGATAGAGATATAGAGCGATTGAGAGAGAGAAAGAGAGAGAGAGAAAGAGAGTAAGACAGAGTGAGAGAAAGTGAACAGAAAGCTCTTCGTCGAAACCCGGAAGTCAAAACAATCGCTCTTTTCTCTCAGCACATATCGTCACTGGGAATTTTTGCCAGTTCAAGAAGCCTGCTGGCATTTCGCCAAATAAGCCAGCCAACCCTGACTGACAGGTCGAAGGGCGGTCTTACAAGGAAGTCTCTACTTTACTCTCCCCTGAGATGAGGCAATAATTCTCGTGTCAGAGAAGAAAAAAAATGGGTACACAAGAGAGAAAAAGGGAGACATTCATAGTGAGTGCTCCGGTTTTTGAACATATATATTAGACACATGGAACTAAGTGAGAAATAAATGTAGATGCCGGAAGAGAGAACCTTGACGGAACGCGCTAGGACAAAATGGACACAACGTGATGCGGACTGAAGACTAAAGAGTTAGAGGAAAAGTAAATGAACTCAAAGGAACGCACATTTGTCGAAAGAAATATATTTTTTTTCAATACATATATTAATTTATCAAAATCAAAACAAATTAATTTATCTCCTCTCATGGTCAGCTACACATGAGTTCCGAATACAACATGTCTACAGAAATTAATTCCAGCGCTTAAGCCGTGCCCATCGAAGTTGCTCATTTCTGCAGGCTTTTTCTGGAAGTGTTTGACTA
This sequence comes from Allodiplogaster sudhausi, assembly GCA_945643635.1. NCBI lineage: Eukaryota > Metazoa > Nematoda > Chromadorea > Rhabditida > Diplogasteridae > Allodiplogaster > Allodiplogaster sudhausi. Next base: position 5,350,817 of record CALZFC010000006.1, on the reverse strand, counting down.
TAAAACTGCCGGGGGTGGAATAAAAAGAACATAAATCTTTTTTCAGCTACTCCTCCTGCACACTTGCGTTGCTGATGTCCTCTTCGCTGTCCTCACACTCGGCAGCGAGGTTCAGTCTTTTTTTATTATTTAAAATTAAAAGAATTTTTTAAATGTATTAATTAACTGCCAATTGTTTTCAGTGTGCATCCACCGGCCACCGGTGATTCCTATTTTTGAAGAATGAGTTGTCATGTGGTTTTAGGTTTAGCCAAGGATTGATAAATCATGACAATGACCATGGCTGTTACAGGGAAACTTGAAATCGATCGAAATTAACTCTACTTTCTTATGCTCACAATTATACTTGTTCGTATGATAGTTTCATTTTATATTACATATGTATATAAAAAAACTAATAAAAAAAGACAACTTTCAACAAAAACTGTTTTTTTACAGTTATTCTTGGCCGATAATGAAATTGAAAACAATTACAAACTATTAGGTGGCCCTTCTGGCGGCGTACCCTCGTTTCCCGGGCCCCGACTGGGCGTGCCGCGCCGTCCACTACGGCCAGATGCTGCCGCTCTACGCGTCGCCCTTCCTGCTCGTCGCTATCGCCGCCGATCGATATCAGGCATGCTTGGCGGGAGATCTGAAATTTATGGCGGGAGATTTGAGACATAAGTAATAAAAAAATAATAAGAAAAAATAGTGCAACTTCCAACATTCTTTAAATTGGCTGTCGAGGCTATAGATCTCCAAACATGTGGTTTTACATCTCGAGCTGTGGCATGTTAATAAACAGGCCACAGCTGCAATGTTGATGGGTCTTGATGACAGCGGTCTTTGATAATATTTGGAGAATATTTGTAAAGTCCTTAGAAACGTAATCTTTAAAGTAGAATTTAAAAACAAGAAAATTTTCCGTCCTAGACCATTTTGCCAATTCTTGCGCTCTTATTATTTTGGAAAGCATGAGTTGTCATGTGGTTTTAGGTTTAGCCATGCGTTCATGACAATGACCATGATTGATTCATCGCTAAATACGATTCCTCCTCAAAATGAGATACTGACGTCATCATACGTTCATGGACCTTCCCACCCTCAGGCAATCTGTCGCCCTCTCGACAACTTCCGCCAGACTCGCTACTGGCGGCCGAACTGCTTCGCGGCGGTCGCGTGGTCACTCGCGGCTCTCTTCTCCGTGCCGCAGATACTCGTCTGGTCACTCGAGTGAGAGGTTTTTCGTGTGGCTACGGAAAGCGCTTTTCTAAACTACGGCCTTAAAGCTCTTTTCTAAAATACGGCATTTAAAACGTTTTTGTAAATAACGGCGCTTAAAGTGTCTTTCTAAATTACGGTCCTTAAAGGTTTTTTTTTTTCTAAATCACGTTCCTTAAAGGTTTTTCTAAGTTACGGCCATTCAAGCACTCTTCTAAATTACGGTAATTATAGATAATACCCTTAAAATTTTCCTAAATTACGGCCATAAAGCGTTTTTTTTTCTCTTCAAATTATGGCCCGGCACTCGAGGAAGTCCCCGGACTCTTCTATCAATTTAAACAATAACGCGGAATCTCAGCCTTTTTTCTCCCACACTCCCACCTTTTCTCTCAAGCGCAAAAGTGTGTACATATTGGGAGTGAATTATTCAGTTAGTTCTTTGCCAGGAAGAAGGAAGTCCATTCGTGTTCATCTTCTCGGGTAAAAGGAAAATCGCTCACGACATGGCTTTCTTCGTTGAATGAATTCAGAAGAAGCTTGCTCAAAAATAGTTTTTCTCCCATCTTTCCCAACATGAAACCAAACACATTTTTATATATAAAAACAATGAAAATGCCTACGCCCAATGGTTTTGATGACATTTTCCAAAGCAAAACAAATTATCGGCTACATCAGATTAATAAACAGGACAAAAATGATGTGTTAGATACATACATAAGTGCATTAAAATATATACATTACTTTGTATATATATATGTATATAATACATATAATGTATTAAAACACATTGTATATATATAATATTCTTTAGCAATCACGGCCATTGCGGCACAATCTATGGCGCGCGGCGGTCGTTGCTGAAGAACGTCTACGTCATCTGGTTCAATACGATTGCGTGGCTGCTGCCCTCCATGCTGGCTGCCGCCTTCTATTATAGGGTGCGTCCTTCTTTTCTATTTACTTGTTATTGTAAACAAACCTTAAAGTTTTTATATATTTATTTATTTATTACTCTTTAAGTTTATTCTCATTTGTGTTTTGATAACGAAGCATTCATGGGATTGAAGTTGGCGAGCCTGTCTTTGTACAAAATATTAGATTTTTTTTAAGTCGTTCAATAATAGGATTAGAATAAAACGGATTAAAAATTAATCGCATCTATTTTTTTTCTTCGTTTCAGGTGTGCAAAGCAGTGTGGATGTCGCATCGTCTCGATCTCTTTGTGCCTGCTGGCGTGAACTGCGTGGCGGTCACGCAAAAGTTTGTTTTGTAGTCTAGCTGTTATTTTATCCTTACGCAAAACCTAGTATTATTACAAAACCTAGTCATTATTGCCCTCACGTAAGAAGTTTTTAATCTCACTATTACCAATCGTTGACCAACATAATTTTGTATCCTCATTATTACCATCACCGAAAAGAAAGGTTGTACCCTGATTATTTTCCTCATGGAAAAGACAATCTCATTCACCCTGCCCTGATGCAGAAATAAATATTTTGTTTACTCCTTTTTCTCTCATCATGTGTACACATGTGTCTTAATTCTTGTTGACCAAACTTCAAAAGAGCTATTTCTGCACATACCGTATCCTTGGATCGTACATTAGTAAGAATTCATGCCTGAAGCTGGGAAAGCTGCTGCAGGAAATGAGAATGTCTAATTGCAAGTTACTAAAAAATGCAGAAGTAGTTGAGACGAGAAAAAAGTGTGGTTCAGCAGAGCATAAAACATACACATATTGCCCGGGGCATTTATTAGCCAAGCGATATTGGCCCCTCGGGGTAGCAGGAGCCAAGGATTCCTTTTCAACATAATATATGTATCTCGTGGTAGAAGGGACTATTTCGAAGGTTAATATATCGGGCTGTATTTGATCTACTAAAAATTTTTTTTAAATTAAAAATTTAAATTTTCGGCGGGAAAGCGATGCTATTCTAATTGCAGAGCAAAGAGCACAGCGGGTCGCATGAAGAAGGATAAGAAGAAGGATAAGGAGAAGATCTCCTCGTCGGCTCTTCCCACGCCATGCGACGCTGCCTCCAGCGGCCTCCTCACCGAGGACTACGTCAATCGGCTCCGCAACGGATCGTGCGCCATTCGACGTCAAACCACCGAATTTGACAGGCAAGAAGATGATGACGAAATGCCAAATTATTCTAATCATTGTGACTACATAATTTTAAGAGAGAGAGAGAGAGAGAGAAGAAAATCAAGTTTCATGTCAGTCAGAGATGAAAAAACCATTGGATGAGGGAACTCCAAAGTTCTACTCTGCACAACTTCTGCCGCATGCATTTTGTACGAATGAAGTGTGCGAGAATGTTGTCTCCCTCCTTTGTCGCGCTCTCTTTCGCCTTCATTTCCTCTTCCGTTTTCGATCATCTTCTCTCTCCCCCCCCCCCATTTCCGCAGTTCTTGCCGAAGAGCCAAAGATCACATGAAATAGCAATATTTCTGTATACGGCAAGAATTCATGACCCAGGCAGTTGAGAGGTCGGGAAAGTAGAAGAAAGAAGAGAAAGTTGAAAATGAGAAAGAGTCGTGACAAGGCTTAAAACATAAGCATCTTGGCAAGATTTCTCCCGTTCCAATCCCTTAAAGTGGTGCTATTGGAAAGGCACGCGGCTCTAGACGGCGGCAAAATCGAGGAATAAATAATTTTAAGGAATAAATAAGAAAATAATTTTGTATGATGAGCAGAAAAATTTTTTTTTTTTAAATTTGCACTGCAATTACTTTCCGACGAATATTAGCGAGTTTACAGGGATAGAAAGGGAATCAAACGCTGGAAGTAGGGGCATGGTGGTTTGCCTGGAGGAAAAGTTTAGAAATATGCAATGCACATGACACAATGATTCGAGGTGCACTCCACCCTTTTGTTTATTAATAAAACATGCTTATTATCACTCATAAATGAAGATGAGGTTTGTTGGGTAATTGAAGAAAAAAAAATTGTTGGCATACTAGTTTTTTTTTATATAAAATTTTTAGAAAGCGCACGCAAACCGTCCGACTGACCATGACGATAATCGCGCTAAATTTCATTCTCTGGACGCCCTTCTGCGTCTGCAACATTCTCCAGGCATTCTTGCCGCATCTGCTACGTACGTTTTCAAATCTATCAATTTGTCCTGATTTATAAAGCAAAAGTACAGTTTTTCCCTAGGAAATATACATGTTTTCTCAGGAAGAATTACTATTTTTTTTTAGTTTTCAAGGCCTCCAGAACTCAATTGGTAGCGTGCAACTTATAAACAACCCCTATATATGTACATATTCTTATTAATTTTGCTTATATACATACATTTAGAATAATTATTAAAAATTATTTACAAATATTTATATTAGTAATTCCTACAGATCGCGACGTCAACATTTTCCTTGGCATTCTCGGCAATCTGAATTCGTGCGTCAATCCATGGATCTACATTCTCTTCAATCTCTCGCATGCGAAGCGAGCCTTCTTTTACCGTCGACGGAAGGGTCAATTAGAGGAAGATTAGATTTAAATCAGGGTTCAAATTGCCGCGCATTCTCTCGGCGAGTGGGCACTCTCAATTTCGCGTGCTATTTCGCATGTCACACAAGAGCGCCGCGTGTAAATATGTATGTAGCACGCGCGAATGAGAGTGCAAATGTCGTGGCAATTTGAAATCGCACATAATTTTTCGTTGATCGCCATCATTTAATGTTTTGAAAAAGAGCGGCAAAAATTAATAAAAAAATATTATTTTAATATAAAATAAATGTTTAAAAAAATGATTTAAAAAAAAATGAGCATTGATCAATATTTGAGGACTGCGCTCGGAGACGGAGTGCGCGTCTCTTGCGTGCACGGCGCGGCCGACGCCGACGCTCGTCGTCACGACGCCCCACCTCAACAGCGGCGGCGGCGGCGGCCATCCACACTATCGGTGCGCGTCTGCCAAGAGCACCACGGACACCACCACGGCCGGCCTCGCTTCCGATGGACATCATCGCCTCGCTGTCAAGGTTGAAAGTTCGCTTTTGCTATGGTTATAGTTCGTTTTTATTATAAATAATTTATAAGAACTATCAGCCTTCGTTACAACGTTGGTGAATGTATATTTATCATCATAGTAGTTATGTCGTTTGCTAGGCCGCAGAAGGAATGTGGAGCAAAAAAGCTAGTAGAGAAGAACACAGTTTAATATTTACTCAAGTGGCGGCGGATGGAGTACTTTCGTAAGGGAACAGCTGAAAATAAGAACATCGTGCTTTTGCTAAAACACGTTTTATTTTTTTAAACAGATCCTTAAACCAACAAGTTTGATTTTTAAAATTATTTCAATTTTTTTTATTAAAAAAAATTCAGGTGAACGGTGAGACTGCTCACCGGAACGGCTCCTTATCTGGCCAGTCGCGAAGTGACGCGTCGCGGTCTGCGTCGCGGCCTGCGTCGAGGGAAAGTGTCTGAAGACAATCATCTCAAGACAATCATAGAATGTTCTCAAGAATAATAAGAATAAAAATGATGACCCAGCGTTTGTAATTTTGAATTTTCCATTGCGAATCGTAACATAGTTCCCTAGTTAAATACTGTGAAAAAATAGTATTTCTCATCATTACTTTATGAACTAGCGATAACAATACGTTAGCCCATTCCCATTTCTGTTCATACAAGATATGAAATTTTTTCCTCGCTATTTTTACGAAACATTGTTCGGTAGATTCTACGCCATTTCCCTTTACATGTTTTCGGGTTGCATTTTCTCCAGTTTGACGTGTACAAGGCCGATTTTATAAAAAAAAACCATTTGGATCTGGCAGTTCAAATTTAACTTTTCGGCTATGAGAAAACTAGCAATTGATTCGTTTCTATTATTTAGATAAAAGTATTGTTTTTAAATCATTGTAACTAATTTGCACTCAGTGTTCCTTTCTTATTGACGAACAAAGCTTCCTAATTAAATCTGTCGTGCATTGCGGCGCTTTTCGGCGGATTCTAACCGACGATTGAATTCCAAAGAATCGCCATTCTCTCTGACATGAGCATAGCGTCGTGGGAATTTTGTCTGTCCGAGTACTTCTGACCTTTTACCAAATTATCCAGCCCCCTCAGAATGGCAGGTCGGAAAAATAAGCATCTAGTTTAATCTGTACTCAACCCTCCTCTGAGGTGAGGCAATAATTCTCGTGTCAGAGACGTACACATGAGAAAAAAGAAGCATTTATTTTTCGCAACGATGAAAAGCTATGTAGCATTGTGTGAAAAACCCCCGGAGATAATATCGAAATTGTAAGTCTCTGCGGGCTTTTCGTAGAAGTCTTTGCCTTTAAAACTGCCGGTGGAGACAAATGTACAAACAAAAAAAATTAAATAGTCTTTTCCATCTTCTTCTCCTACACACTTGCATTGCCGATGTCCTCATCGCTGTGCTCACCCTCGGCAGCGAGATTTTTAGGTAATTTTAGCGTTTGTTTTATTATTATTATTTATTAATTAAAAAAAAGAAAAACAAAATTATACTGTTCCGTCATTTTAACTTTTTGCAGAACGTTGAGTTCACATGTGGTTTTATATGTTTCCATGCATGCATATAGGATGGCCTATTAGAGGGGCTTTGGTTAGAAGTGAAACTAAAGTGGAAAAAAGTAAAATCAAGAATGATAGTCGACAAGTGGCTATGATAATGCTGGGACGGGTAGAACAATCTTCATTAATTAATTAATTAAATCACTGCTTCAGCCGATTCTGGCGAGTTTATGCAACAATGAGTTGACATGTGGTTTTATATTTTGACATGCATACATATTGGATGGTCATGGCAGTGATCACGATTTCCACTTGAGCGTTGGTCTTTCAAGATTAAATACTGACATCATCGTTAGTTCGTCAACCTTCCCGTCTTCAGGCGATCTGTCGGACAACTTCCGCCAGACTCGTTATTGGCGACCAAACTTCTTCGCGGCGTTCTTCTCCGTGCCGCAAATGCTCGCGTATTCACCCGAGTGAGGTTTAGATTCTGGGGAAAGGTTCTTTCCTTTTTTGATTCGGGACCGCACCCTGGGCAATTTGATAAAGATAGATCCCCACCAGGACGGTAATGCCCCGCTGCTTAGCTCCCATGACAATGAGAGGAAGCGAGTGAAATGTTTAATTATAAATTTTTGTTTTTTGTTTGTTATGTTTTTCAGATAAATATTTTATGTCTGTCACTAATCGACGAGAATCTCGCAATCTGCTCTATTTCTTGCACTCCTGTCGCGGAACGGCGTTCAGTGGTTTAAATGCTCGCCTATTTTCACTGGTAAAACTCTTAGACGGTGAGTAAAAGAAAGAGAGTTGGAATCGCAAGGTTTATTAAGATAATCGACACATTAAGCAATTTCAAAATAAGTTCAGTAAGGCAAGTAGGTGAAAAGCTGGTAGAAATTGGAGACAATGGGAGACAATGGGAGACAATGGGAGACACAAATTATCATCAATCGTCGCCTTCTTTTAAATGAAATAATGGGGAGGGGCTTGTCTTCGTTTCGCATCCTGATCCACGATATTTCGTCTTGACGGAATTCTTCTGCTTCTTTACCTAACAGTATTTCTCAGGGAAGATATTCGTTTAACAGTCTAACTGTTTACCGGAAACGAAAGATTCCATTAGAATCTTGTCAACAAGTGCCCAGCGGCGATATCTATGCATTAGATCAACCGCTAGAATGTCAGAAGTGTCAAAGTACAATTCACAGAATTAGTAGCGAATTTATGTACATTTACATATTTCGCGACATTCCCAACAAGAGCAAGAAGGACAAAATGCGAAAAGCATTTTTTCACAACACTCGACGTCTTACTCGCCTGATCGTGACCGTTGTCCATGAGAAGCTTCTTGCTGTAAGTCATCTCTCGTTGTCGTGAAACACAATCGAATCGTTATTATTATGCGCTTAGGATACTGTAATAGATACAGTAATCTCCTGCCAGGTATGTACGTACTTACGTATACAAAATCTGTCCTGGTTTTATAATTGATAGAATTATCTCAAACAGAGAATCGTTTCAAAATAGACGATTGACAAGGGATTAGAATTTAGGTAAATTGTCCCTGGTCCTTTGCTCTTACTCTTGCTTAGAGAGTCTTCATATGTACCCTCCGGCACATATATCTTCCGGCAAGCATCGGGCCGAAGGTGATAGTCAGCCACATCACTGCAGCCACTCCTACTCCGCACATGAGCTTCCAATGACGAATGGTGGTTTCCACCATTTCTTTCATCTTTGTCCAGAGGTTTTCGGCCTCTCCTTCTGCTACTCTGGCAGCTTCCATCAATTGCGTTAATGTCACGCCTTCCGCTCTCAGTACTCCTTTCACGTGTACTGCTGATCCACAACTGAGGCTGCAATTCTCATTTACCTCCTTCCTTTCAAAGTGCATCGACACCTCGGTCTGTTCACCTTCTTTCTTGCACTTGAAAACTGCCGCGTCTCCTGCACACTGCAAGATTGCGTACTTCTCTTTCTCTGCTCTGCATGTCACGTTCATTCTTGTGCCTTTTCGGCATGAGAAGCATCCTTCCAATTCTGTTGCTCTCACTTCGCACCTTTCAGTGTCCACGATCATGCTTGAGAAAGAGAGATTGGTGAGAGAGACTACTATCTCTGCTGCCATCCCATTTTGTATCTCTGTGTGGAGATATCCTTCTGTCTCTCCTATCTCTACTTGTCCTTCTCGGAGTGGGAGACTGTTCTCGACCTGGAAGTTCTTTTCCAGATCCACTTGCTTGCATGAACAGTTCGGTTTGTCGACTGCTGCATGGCATTCGCATTCTTCTTCGAGCATACATTCAAGCTCTTTTGCCTTCTCTTCGCTTTCACAGCTGACGAGCGGCTTTATTTTCTCTTCAAGGACTGCTGTTCTCTTGCCGTCTGTTATGAATTTTCTCTCCGTCTTGATTGGGGGGATTTGCAATCCCGTGAGAGAGATCTTGTGCCCTCCTGGCACAAATGTTGTGAAGCCGATTCTCATATATCGCTTCGTGTTGAACTTCTCGAGCTGGTTAGCCACTTGCCACTCTAGATGTGCATATACTTCCCACTCTGCACACTCGAAAGACATGTACAGTTTCTCACTGGTGGGCATGGCATAAGTTCTCCAGAAGAGACAACCAGCTCTGTCGAGCAGACAAAGACACTGAAGTCCTCCACAACTCTCAGAACAGTATGAATGTCCCGGATATCTATCGACTACTTGCAGTTCGTCGATCTTCTGCTCTCTCTTCACTTTCGCACAAAAGTCTCCTGAGCAACTTCCTGCCAGGAAACATCTTTTAGAAGACATCACCTTCACTTCAACATTCCGGTGGTAGGCGAGTGTTCTCTTGCTGCATCGGGCTGATACTCACTCTTATTTGGCCCACTGTCTCCTTCTCCTTCTTTACTGACACACAAGCTGTGCGCTTGAGCCAGTTCATCTTCAGAATGACTTGCTGCATCTCTTCGCAATGCGTTGCGTTGCAGTATCTGTCTTCTTCTTGGATGTATGTCACTTCTTGACATCCCATTACTCCTGTCGCATTCACGGCGACTGTGAGAATCACTATTCCCAGCAGAAATTCTTGTGATTTAGCCTTCGCCCATCTACCTCTTTCTTTCTCCCTTTCTTCTTTGGGACACAGGCGAGAGAAATAGCAGCAGCATTTGAAGATGAATCGCCCTGTCAACCGCTAGAATGTCAGAAGTGTCAAAGTACAATTCACAGAATTAGTAGCGAATTTATGTACATTTACATATTTCGCGACAACTCCCATCTTTTCTCTCAAGTTCAAAAGTGTGTGCATCTTGGACTTGAATGATTAAATAATTTCATTTCCTCGTTAAAAAAGCCAAAACGCTCACGACATGGCGTAGCGTTCAATGTTGCGTGAATTCAAAAGCAGCGGGCTCTAAAATAGTCTCTGCCCATAATTCCTGACGTCAATCCGAGAGACATTTATTATCTAAGAAAGAACAAATAAAACGATTCTACGCTATGCATTTATGACAGTAAAAGCATTAAACTTCTGTCATACTTTTTTGTTCTCATTTATCAGGTGGCCTTTCTTTCATTTTTATTTTGCGATAAAGTACCGTGTCATTTTAATGGAGGCAGTAGGCACAAATGACTAGTTGTTGTTTTTTTTTTCCTTTTCTGCCGTTAAGAGAGCCTCTCTGTAAGACTCAAGGAGGCTTACATAGGCGCCTGCCCCGGGGAATTTTTGTTTTCTTTTACTTTGAAAACTTTATGGGGGACACATATAGTGTTAATAAAGAAATATATTTTTTCAAAAAGTTTGAAAAAAATTTTTTCTCTTAGTTATAAGTAAAAATGTTAAAAAAAATTGAAAGGCCATATCTAACGTTATACTTAATATTTCTCGAAAATCTTTTCACTGTTAGATTCCTTATTTAAAAATACACAAAAACGTCCCAGATGACTGTTTTCGAAAAATTAAAATTTTTATGACTTTTGTGCAATTTAATTTTTTGAAATATGATTTTTAGCTAATAACTTTTTTTATTATTATGACTTGCAAAAAACTGAATCTTCCATAAGAAAGAGGAGGAAAAACTACATATAATACATCTCTACGAGGAAAAATCTCGGATACACTTTTTGGGTATCTGCATTTGAATATGTGTTTCTAAGCAAATTTCGGTTTTGGCCACAAACCACAATTTCATTCAAACTTCTTCAATTTTAAAAAGAAAGAGTCCATTCGATGTGATTTTTTATGCTCTTTAAAATGGTATATACTTTGTTCGCAAAAGAAATTAGTCTAAAGGCCTAAAATTGACTTTTTGTGTTTTAGGCCTATTTCTGGTGTTAAAATACTCATTCTTTGCACGATTAATGGATCTTGTAGGCCGATTTTCCATATAATATTTACACTGCGCGAAAGAGCAGCCAAAACTGAGTCGGATACAGCTTTAAGATTAAAATCTGAGGATACACTTTTTGGGAATATGTATTTGAATACTGACTGTTGAAGGCGATATTCCTGAATATTTTTAGAAAATATTTTTAAATTGTTCTTTTGAAGCATCTATCTCGGAATTATGGGTAAGCCTGAATTCTTTGAAGTTCTTTTACGATATGATACTCAAATGTACTTCAAAATTCAGGAAATCACATTTTTACCAGCATAGGAGCTGAAATAAATGTACGAAAACTCCTTCGAAGCCAACTAAAAGGTCATTTGTGAGAGAGATTGCCAAAAACATCATAACCATTCGAAAGAGCAGAGACTTTTGCATAATATATCCACAGATGAAAGAGCAAAATATGTACATCTTTCAGAAATCTTGATATTGGGAAAAATATCGACGACAGGTTTCGACTAATTTGAGCAGTTCTCGAAAAACGATAAAAATGGAAATTATGTTCTGAAAATTGTGCCATATGGTTTTTTGAGACGAGAAACATGAATTCGATCTTATAATTTTTCCGCATATAACATTTCATTCTTCGATCAAAAGTACCATGGGTAGTACACAAAAGTAGAAAATTAAGATCGATTTCATGTTTCTCGTCTCAAAAAACCATATGGCACAATTTTCAGAACATAATTTCCATTTTTATCGTTTTTCGAGAACTGCTCAAATTAGTCGAAACCTGTCGTCGATATTTTTCCCAATATCAAGATTTCTGAAAGATGTACATATTTTGCTCTTTCATCTGTGGATATATTATGCAAAAGTCTCTGCTCTTTCGAATGGTTATGATGTTTTTGGCAATCTCTCTCACAAATGACCTTTTAGTTGGCTTCGAAGGAGTTTTCGTACATTTATTTCAGCTCCTATGCTGGTAAAAATGTGATTTCCTGAATTTTGAAGTACATTTGAGTATCATATCGTAAAAGAACTTCAAAGAATTCAGGATTACCCATAATTCCGAGATAGATGCTTCAAAAGAACAATTTAAAAATATTTTCTAAAAATATTCAGGAATATCGCCTTCAACAGTCAGTATTCAAATATATATTCCCAAAAAGTGTATCCTCAGATTTTAATCTTAAAGCTGTATCCGACTCAGTTTTGGCTGCTCTTTCTCGCAGTGTAAATATTATATGGAAAATCGGCCTACAAGATCCATTAATCGTGCAAAGAATGAGTATTTTAACACCAGAAATAGGCCTAAAACACAAAAAGTCAATTTTAGGCCTTTAGACTAATTTCTTTTGAGAACAAAGTATATACCATTTTAAAGAGCATAAAAAATCACATCGAATGGACTCTTTCTTTTTAAAATTGAAGAAGTTTGAATGAAATTGTGGTTTGTGGCCAAAACCGAAATTTGCTTAGAAACACATATTCAAATGCAGATACCCAAAAAGTGTATCCGAGATTTTTCCTCGTAGAGATGTATTATATGTAGGTTTTCCTCCTCTTTCTTATGGAAGATTCAGTTTTTTGCAAGTCATAATAAAAAAAAAAGTTATTAGCTAAAAATCATATTTCAAAAAATTAAATTGCACAAAAGTCATAAAAATTTTAATTTTTCGAAAACAGTCATCTGGGACGTTTTTGTGTATTTTTAAATAAGGAATCTAACAGTGAAAAGATTTTCGAGAAATATTAAGTATAACGTTAGATATGGCCTTTCAATTTTTTTTAAACATTTTTACTTATAACTAAGAGAAAAAATTTTTTCCAAACTTTTTGAAAAAATATATTTCTTTATTAACACTATATGTGTCCCCCATAAAGTTTTCAAAGTAAAAGAAAACAAAAATTCCCCGGGGCAGACGCTCCTTGACCCTTACAGAGGGGCTCTCTTAAACTACTTCATTATTCCCTCCATATATCTCTTTCGTAATCTCACACACTGTCGCCCTTCGGCCGAAATTTTTCTTAGTTTTCTTCATTTCTCTTGTATTGCGCATGTTTGTTGACCAAACTTCAAAAGAGTTTTTTCTGTACATACCGTATCATTTCTCCTCTCTTACTTTAAGTATGAATTCATTCCAGGAGCAGAAAAAGCTTCTGCAGGAAATGAGAATGTCTAGTTGTAAGCTACTAAAAAATGCAGAAGTAGTAGAGACCTGAAAAGGGTGTAACAGAGCATTAAACATACACATTTATTGGCCAGGCGATATTAGCCCCTCGGGAAGCAAGGTTATAGGAATCGTTTGCAACATGTTCTTAGTGTAGATGGGACAATTTCGTGAGTTATGTGTTATATGGGTATATTTGATATGAAGATAGTGAACAATTGATATCTACCAAAAATATATAGTGAATTGTGATTTAAATTCTCTATCACGCTGCTCGGCCAGCTATTGCAATTTATGCCCTATGCGACTACATAATATTATGGGAGTAAAAAAGCTATGTTGTTCCGTGTTCGTTTAATAAAAAAGTTAGGGCTGTCAGTCTGACCTGACCATGAGATTAAAAAACAAGCCAATTAAACTCCCACTATGTATGTATGTATGTGACGAAGCTTCTCTGCTCTCCATGTGACATTTGTCTGCGCTGCACAACTTTGCAGCTGGCATTTTGTACAAATGACGTCAGAGCCGTATTCTTTTTAACTTTTCCTGCTGATCTCTCTAAAGCAAATGCTCTCTCGCCATTCGATCAGGCAACAAGGCGCGAATTTGAGATTGAGTTTTGGCGCATTGAACCTCAACGTTAGCATTCTTGTCTGTTGATTAGTCCATTGCGTGAAGTACATCGGAAATTCAGCATAGCAGTGAATGGCATTGTCCAAGATAGCACAATGTGCGGCAGATTTGGCCTTCGCGCAGGGAAGAAGCGCCAAAGTGTGCACAATGAAATATTTGTATATACCACTTTAAACGAAAGATTATAATATATTTTGTGACTTATGCGCTTCTTGAAAAGGAATCCACAGGGTGCCTGATTGAGGCGAATTGTGATTTTCTAGAAAGCTAAATTCCAAAAAGGTATTTCCAAGTAAAAATGTTTCGCCCGCTCGGCCTCACAATATAGCTGCTGAAAAATCTATTAAAATTTTGTTCTCAACAGGGCAAAGACTATGTGTGCTGCTCCATCTGCGACTTTCCCAAGAAGCGGCGAGTTCTAGTGGCTATGAGAATATGAGAGTCAACACAAGAGGTAGAGAAGGAGAGGAATGAAATTATACAACATTGCAATATGGAGAAGAAGACAAAGGAAGAAGAAGAATAATGAGTCAGCATGCTGCGTGAATAATTCTCCATTGGAAATATAGAATGTTTAAATGCCGGAGAGCGAGAGAGAGACAGAGAGAGAGAGAAGAAAGAGAGAGATAGAATGAGAGAGAGATTGTGAGACAACTAGAGAGAGATTGAGAGAGAGTGCGAAAGATGCCTTTAAAACGAGAAAGTGCAAACCACATTCTACACTGGCTAGCCCATTGACAGTTCTTTCTCTCGTCCATACACGGCGACTTCATCACATCCTTGATAGCAGCGTACATCTGCTTCATGAACTGTCAAAAAAAAGAACATGGAACATCTGCACGCTTCCGAAGATGTCAGTTTTTTTAAAAATGTTTTTTAAAACTATTTCAGAGACGCATGCTTTTCTTCGTTCTAATTTAAAATTATAAAACTACAAAAACATGAAATATTACCCACATAACACATGACGTATTACCCACATGCTTCATACTTGCAATTTTAAATTTGGAAGCAATATAAGTAATGAGGCAGTTATTCTGAGTCAGATGCAAATCTCATTTCAGAATTTCGGACAACAGAAAGCTGCGTAAAGAGCGGGCGCGACAGCAGCCTCCGCTTCCCACGAATAGCATCAGTGGCGACCTTCTCGCAATCAACGAGAAGGTTTGCGATTGTTTGCAACTAATTTATGATTCCATTCTTGTGTGCTTTTAGGCATGAATGCTGGTAGATATCGAAATTGGCAGTTTCTGCCTGCTTTTTGTGGAAGTGCTTGACGTTAAAACTACCGATGGAGACATATGAACAAAAAGAAATGTAAATAGCCTTTTTCATCTTCTTCTCCTGCACACTTGCATTGCCGATGTCCTCTTCGCTGTGCTCACCCTTGGCAGCGAGGTTTATACATACATTGGTGTTGTACTTTTAACAGAGGTTTTTTTAAAAATTGTTATTTATTAATTTGAAAATTAAAAGCAAAATAATACTATTCTGTCATATTAACGTTTTGCACAAGTTGAGTTCACATGTGGTTTTATATGTTTCCATGCTCGCATATATAATGGCGATGATAGAGGCATTGATTTGAAGTGAAATTGAAGAAAAAAAAAAGAAAAATCAAGCATGATAGTCAACACGTGGCTATGATAATGAAGGGACGGGCAGAACAATCTTCTTTAATTAATTAAATTATTAATTAATTACAATCGCCGAGTCAGCCGATTCTAGCGAGTTCATGCAACATGTGGTTTTATATTTTTCAATGTATACATATTGGGTGGTCATGACAACGATCACGATTGGTTCATGATTTTGGTTGGTTTTTCAAAATGAAATACTGAAGTCGTCGCGTTAGTTCGTCAACCTTCCCGCCTTCATGCGATCTATCGCGCGCTTGACAACTTCCGCCAGGCTTGCTATTGGCGACCGAATACTCGTGAATTCACCCGAGTGAGATTTAGATTCTGGGAAAAGGTTCTTTCCTTTTTCTTAATCAAGACGCACCCTGGGCAACTTGATTAAGATAGATCCTCACCCGTACGAAAATGCCCCAGTGCTTGGGATCCCCTGACAATGAGGGGAAGCCAGCGAAATGTTTCAATACTATTTTTCGGTGATTTATTATATTTTTTCAGATAAATTTTTACTCTGTCTGTCACTAATCGATGAGGATCTCACGATCAGCTCTATTTCTTGCTCTCCGATCTTTTCTCTTAAGTTCAAAAATGTGTGCATCTTGGACGTGAATGATTAAATAATTTCATTTCTTCGTGAAAAAAGCCAAAACGCTCACGACATGGCGTGGCGTTAAATGTTGCATGAATTCAAAAGCAGCGGGCCCTAAAATAGTTTCTCTAATAATTCCCGACGAAAATCCGAGAGACGATTTTACGCTATTCATTTATTTATGAAGATTTTACGCTATTCATTTATTTATGACAGTAAACGCGTTAATATTCTACAAAACATTTTGGTTCTCATTTATCAGGAGGCCTTTCTTTTCATTTTTATTTTGTGATAAAGTCATTTTAATGGAGGCGGTAAGTTGCAAATGTCTAGTTGTCTTTTCCTTTTCTGACGTAAAACTACTAAATTATTCTCTCCATCTATCTATTTTGTTATCTCATACACTGTCGCCCTTCGGCCGAAATTTCTCTTTGTATACTTCATCTCTCTTGTAATACGCATGTTTGTTGACCAAACTTCAAAAGAGCCATTTCTGTACCTGCTACTCTGCTCATACAACTGTGAATTGATACCAGGACAGAAAAAGCTTCTGCATGAAATGAGAATGTCTTATTGCAAGCTGCTATTAAACAGTATTAGAGAAAGAGAACAAAATGAGTAGCAGAGCATAAAACACACACATTTATTGGCCATGGAGATATTAGCCCCTCGGGGGAGCAAGGATATATTAATCGTTTGCAACATGCTCCTGAAGAAGGGACAATTTCGCGAGTCATTATATGGGTATATCTGATCAAAAGATAACGAACAATTGATATATACCAAAAATATATAGTGAATTGTGATTTACATTCTCTATCACGCTGCTCGGCCGACTATTGCAGTTTATGACGCATTTGACTACATATTATCATTGGAGTAAAAAAGCGTGTAGTTCCGTGTTCATTTAATAAAAATAGTTAGGAGCTGTCGGTCTGAGGTGAGATGTAAAAATGAGCCAAGGGAACTCCTACTATGCATGCTTCTTGAAAGGGAATCCATAGGGTGACGGATTAAGGCGAATTGTGATTTTTTAGAAAGCTAAATACTAAAAACATATATTTTTGGCAACTACTTTATTATTCCAATCTAGTCTGTTTTTAGGCCTAAGCCTTTGAGGAGGTAAAAAAAAATAGTCTTCGTCTTTTTATTTGGTTTCGCTAGGAGCTCCCTATCTATTTTTATTTCAGGAAAACTTTTAAGAACATACTCAAAATTAATTTCAAGCGGGGTGAAAAAGTAGAGTTTTAAATGTGAACTGTTATAGTAGAAAGGTGTAGGTTCGTACGTGTACATGTGCTCCAATAAATTAGTACCATTCATATGCCTAACAATTAGCCTTTAAAGGAGCTGTCCATGGAGATTACAATGTTGCTGAATTTTTTGTTAATACTATCCGGTCCAACTAGAAACATCATTAGGACAACTGAGAATGCGTCCTGAAGGGGCCCTGAGGAGAAAACCACATTTTCCCCACGCCGTACTGTAGAATTTAGGGAGTGACGTCATCACCATTTGCCTATTTTATCCGCATTCACACCCTCATTCTACCAGAGAGAAGGTGAAAACTAGGTGCGAAGCGCCAAGCCACGCTTGAGATTCGAGGGAAGAGAAGAGAGGCAGAGAGAAAAAGGCTCACCAGGTCTAGTTTGTTGTGATGGATACTGTGCTAGCATACCGCCAAAACTTTTTGCAATATTATGCGGGAATTCAAACGTTTGTTCTGCACAAGCGCCTTTTAAACTCCATGGATCGTTTTTTTAAGGAACCAGAAACTCAATCGTGCTCAATTTCAATCTGACATTGAACATTCTCCTTCTGTTATAGTCTCCAAATGCTCTTCTCTCGAATCACGCTTGCTCGCGTTGATGACTGTGCTCCCATGGGTTTTGATGAATCACGTCGCTTTTGCCAGTCGCTGCTCATGCTGAAAACACTTTCTTCTTTTGTCATATTACATATTTCGGTAATGATCAGCTCGGTTTTGTTTCAATAATGTACCGAATGTGAAATTTAGCTTTTAATTTATTCGTCTTTAAACAAGCTATCGAATAGAAATGAATGGTAACAGGTCCGATGCCAAAGTCGACGCTATGATTGCAGCCAGGACAAAACGGATTGAGGCGAATTGTGATTTTTAGAAAGCTAAATTCTAAAAAGATATGTCCAAGTAAAATTGTTTCGCCCGTTCGGCCTCACAATCAAGCAGCTGAAAAATCTATTGAAATTGGGTTCTCAACAGGGCAAAGACTACGTGTGCTGCTCCAAAGAGAGATAGAGAAGAAGAGGAAGGAAATTATACAACATTTCAATATGGAGAAGAAGACGAAGGAAGAAAAAGAATAATGAGTCAGTATGCTGCGTGAATAATTCTCCATTGGAAATACGGAAGGTATCAATGCCAGAGAGCGAGATAGCGACATAGAGAGAAGAAAGAGAGAGATAGAATGAGAGAGAGAGGGATTGATAGAATGAGTGAGAGAATGGTGTAAGAAGCCAGGCCGCCTAAAGCCTGACTCCTCATCTAGATCTAATAATGTGTAATGACCGACCTGTTAATATGCCTCCTGGCTTGCGGTCGGTGCTCGAACCAGCCGTCCTGCAGTCGTGCAGAGCCCCTCTCTGGCGCGCCCTCTCCCGAGGGGGCGTAGCGTAGAGATGGAGAGAGAGTGTGCGGCCGTTAGGCGACCGAGAGAGTGAATGTGGGTGCGCGGGTTTCAACATGCCCCCTTTCGGAAGCTTGTCGATCCCCTGGTCGACGGTCGAAACGACGCGAATTTGCGTTTCGGTAACTCCGTGACTGATGTTGTGGTTAAATATGCGGTTATGGTGTGGGGAGTATATGCTTATGTACATGAGAGACCGGCCGAGCAGTTTGACCGGCCGAGCAGTTTGGATGGTGTTTGGTTTTTTTTTTTTTTTTTTAGCTGCTCAGCTCGGCTCTTTCGTCTGCCTTGGTCACGTCTGTAGCGCGCAGGCGGCTGCCTGTGGCGCGTCGATCTTCGGACTGGATGTCCGTCTGTCGTTGTCGGCATCTCGCGTGGGGTGCTCGACTTCTTGGTCTTCGGAGCTCGTTTTCTCGCTGTGCTCGACGAAGCATTGTCTTCTGGTTCGGCTTCCTCTGGCTCTTCTTCGCTTTCCTTCTCACTCTCTTGGATGTATTCTGGATTCTTGTTCTTCTTCTTGGGCTCGTAGGTGCGCACATTATCCTTGTGGTGAAACTCGATCCTTCCGTCTTCTCCTCGGATCGAGATTCGCGGTCCTTGGACGTCGAGCACTTCGAAGGGCCCGTGAAGTCTCGGCGCCAGCTTGTTCTTTGGCGGTTGCCGCTTCACCAGGACACGATCACCGGTCATGACCTGGCGTTTCGCCACATTGTGCTGCTGCTGATAGAGACGCTCTTGTTCTAGCTTGGTTACATTGAGCTTCTCTCTGACCAGCTTCCAGACGCTCTGCATGTTTGCCTTGAGCTTGTCTGTGTACGAGGGCTCCATGAAGAACTGGCAGTTCCAGGGATCGTTGCCATTATCTTCCGGAATCCTTGGTGTTCTGCCGAAGAGTGCTTCGAATGGTGATGTACCGATTGAACGGTTTATTGCGAAGATGACGAGCGAGAGGTGGGCGCTCCGTGCTTGCCGATCACTGCATCCATGAAGGCGCGTTCGACGGAGGTAGCGCGCTGGTCCTTGAGTGGGACGGCGATGGCGAACCTGGTCAGCGCGTCACGCATGGAGAGGATGTATCGGTTGCCGTCGATTGTCTGGGGCAGGGGACCCAGAATGTCGACGTGGAGACGCTCGAAGGGGAGACTGGGCTCCGGGAAGGTGCCAAGAGGCCCCTTCGTCTCTTCGTGGGAGAACGTCTTTCTCTTCCTGCACTTCAGGCAGAGAGTGACTGCTTCTTCCACGTCCTTCTTCATTTCCGGCCAGTTGTATCGTCGCCGGATGCACGAGAGACTGCGGTCGATACCAGCGTGAGATGCTAGCATCGGGGATGTGAGGAAGTGTTCGACGATTTGTTTCATGATGATCGTTGCCAATCTGGAGGTTGTAGTCGACTTCGGCAATGAAGTGAAACGGGGTGCCGTTTGCGGCGAATGCCCCGCGTGCTCGTTCGTCGATTGAGCCTCCTTTGTCGATGTTTTGGCGAACGAAAGTCTGATGATGGTAATAGCTGTTCTTCGTCCGGTGTACAGCGCGAGAGCGCTAAGTCGAAGATGTTTTCCTTGCCGAGACGAAGTTTGGTCGTGACATTGGACAGCACGAAGTAAATATAAAGATAACTAGCTACTTTCTAAATGCATGATATACTATAACGAAAATACATTTACGAGAAAATTAAGAATAACAATAAGCGAAACTTTTGATTGAAATATATTGGGTAAGCCTTATTAATGAGAGATATAGAGATGGAGAGAGAAATAATGAAAGAAAGAAGGAAAGAAAGAAAGGAAGAGAGAAAGATATGGCTAGACCGAGATTGTTGACGATTTTTTCTGTGACAGCTGGACTGGCTGGAATGCAAATGTTGTGTGCGCCGTCTTATCTGACAGGCGCACTGAGCCTAATATCATCAATCTTGACCTAGTTGGAGGCAGCGGGCAGCAGCGAGAGTAAATGAGACGAGAAAGATATAAGATACATATGAGATAGAGTGAGTTAGAGAGAGAAAGAGAGAAAATGTGGCTCTCGATTGCTTACTCTGTGTGCCTCTAATGCCTGCTGGCTGATAGTCAAATGAGAGATTCGATCGGCTGCGACCGGGTACTCTCGGCCATAGGCAATTAATCAAGGCCAGCGGCGTAGAGATAGAGAGAGAGAGAGAATGTACGCCTGCATCAGAGAAAGAAACAACGAGAGAGAATAGAGAGAGATATATAGAAATATACATACAGATATATAGAAATATACATACATATAGAAATTTGTTAGACATATATATAAATAAGAGAGGATGAGAGAGGGATAGGATACCAGCACTGTGAACAAACAAGAAAAACAAATACCCGAAACAGTGCTGATTGCGCTTCTACAGAACGGCTTAGGCGGAACGAGCATACACATTTCTCAAAAGGTACTCCAGCCAGCGTGGAATGAACGTCACACTTTTACCTCTATTTTAGCTATCCTTCTAATCGTATCCATCAAAGCTAATTGGTAGAGAGATTGTCCGCTATCACCAAAATAAAACCCAGTTGCTAACTCCGTTTGCCTATCCTAGTTTGGACTATAGAGAGACTTACATATGAATTCGAGGGCGGTAAGCGCCATCCCAGGCTACCGCCTTGCCTAGCCACTGTAGGAGGAGAGGAACTACAGTGGATACAGCTACCTTGGGGGCCCTCGTCTGCTCTACGGGGATTCTAGGATGGAGGTGCCCAGCCTTGCAGCTCCCCGTGCTGCAAGTTACTATCCACTTGGGTCACTCTCAATAGGTGGGACGTGCTACCACCGGCAAAGAACGCTTACCTTATAACCAAATAAACGGAGTCACTCTAAAACACGAAACATGCTACTGGGGGGTGAATAGTTAACTCAGACAATCTAACCTAGAAACCTAGGAGTGTGAGTTCACTGGCTAGAGGCTTAAGAGTTCACTAGATTATGTAAGTCCTTGTGAACAAGTATAGTTTAAATATTAAAAATTTTGAATGAAATAATTTTTGGTAAAAAAATTAATTTACTTGTTCACTGGGCTTCCCTCTTGCCCCTGCGGCAAGAGTTCGACCCGGGACCTCCATGTAAGAAGCCAGGCCGCCTAAAGCCTGACTCCTCATCTAGATCTAATAATGTGTAATGACCGACCTGTTAATATGCCTCCTGGCTTGCGGTCGGTGCTCGAACCAGCCGTCCTGCAGTCGTGCAGAGCCCCTCTCTGGCGCGCCCTCTCCCGAGGGGGCGTAGCGTAGAGATGGAGAGAGAGTGTGCGGCCGTTAGGCGACCGAGAGAGTGAATGTGGGTGCGCGGGTTTCAACAATGGCAGACAACTAGAGAGAGATTGAGAGAGAGAGAGAGTATGAAACAGGTCTTTAAAATGAGGAAGTGCAAGCAACATTCTATTCACCCACTGGGTAGCCCATTGACAGTTCTTTCTCTCGTTCATACACGGCGACTTCATAGCATCCTTGAAAGCAGCATACACCTGCTTTTTGAATGGACAAAAAAAAGAACCTGGAACATCTGGACGCTTCCGAAGATGTCAGTTTTTTTAAAAAAAATTTTTTTAAACGATTTCAAAGACGCATGCTTTTCTTACTTTTTTCCAATCTAATATTATAAAACAATAAAAGACATGAAATAACCCACATAACACATGACATATTACTTACATACTGCATACTTGCAATTTAAAATTAAATAATGAGTAATTTTGAGTCAAATGCACTTCTCAGAATTTCTGACACGAGAATTCAACCGAGCTGGAATGATTACTGGACAACAAACTGTGGAAGGAAGCCGAGAAAAAGTCTCAATTATTTTTTTCGAGTTATCATATTTGTTGTTAATTCTGAAAATAAAACATTATTCACATCTTCCGTCACTCTATAAAGAGATCTTCTACATATTTGTTTACATGCCACACTCATATTCACAACGATCAAGAGATAAAGCCCGTTTTTATAAGTTCTTCATGCGAGTGATTTCAAATGAGTATTGTAAATTTTATTCGTAACACGCACGAGGCCAATTGGAAGATTCCTTAATACTGTTTTCCAATGCTCAATATGGACTATTTGGACACAGTGAAGTAGACAACGGAAAAGAGTGAAGAATTAGTCAGGAAATGGTACATCTCTCCCCGGACAAGGAAAGTCTGAGTCAGGGAAAAAGGGGAGAGCGAGCGAGAAAGAGAGAGAAAGATAGATGGAGATGGTGAGATAGAGAAAGAAAGCGAGAAAGAGGAGAGAGAGAGAAAGAGAGAATGAGACAGAGAGATTTTTGTCCATCGAGTTCAGACCTTCTTACATTCTCTACTTCCATTGACTAGGCCTTGAAGTTCTTCCTCTCGTCCCAAAACGGCGACTTCTTCAAATTGCCGATAGCAGCATATATCTGCTTCATGAAATGACAAGGAAAGAGAACTTAAACCGTTCTCAATGCGTCTGACAATGTCAGTTTTATTTATTTCTTTTTTTTTCTTTTCGATACATGCTTATTTACATGCATATGCATATGTACATGTATCTGTGATTAGAAATCGGAAAATATATTAATTTTTAAGTCACCGGAAGACAAGACCTGAACCGTGCTCAACAGTAATGACAAGTCCCTTGCTTTCAAATAATATAAATAATATAATTAATATAAATAATGCTATTTCAAGCTCGGATATTTCTAGATATAAGTCGAGCCACACTACCGTTTGCTAGAAGAAGAAATCGAATAAAAGTAGAGAAAAAAACAAATAGCTCTAAGAATTCAACAACAAAAAACTAAAGCCGAGCCCCCACCTCCTTAAGCTCTCCTCCTCCTTAAGCTCTCGCTTATCAATCTATCTACTCCACTTTGTCGGAATTGACTGAAGCATACTATCCAAAGAGCGAGTGCAGGGAGGTCAAGCAAGCTTTCAAGGTTCGAGATGTGAGAGAGAGAGAGAGAGAGATAGAGATAGAGATTGGTACGGAGATCGAAGACTGTGCGCAATTGCGCCAAAAATGATTGTAAAGAGAAAACTTTAAGCCGCCTCATGTCTAGCCTTCGGCGTTTTGAATGAACTACTCATCTTTTCCTTTCTTCTCGCCCGTTTCTGACAGCATAGAGAAAACAAGCAGCGGCCTCATGTCTAGCTTTCGGCATCGCAAATGAATCACTCGCCTTTTCTTTTCTTCTCGCCCGTTTCTGTTGAGATAAGAATAGAACGCATTCCGCCTTCCCAATTCCAGACATATGTAAGTCATATTCGTTTTCGCTCCTCTTTTCTCTTTACTTCTCTACAATCACATGCTCTCCAGAGCTAATGTTTTGTCTGAAAACCAAATGATGCTAGTATTTAAACGTTGGAAGAACTTGATTGAAGACACATTTCTTTCGATTTTGATTTGATTCGATTGTTTGAATAATTTGGAAATAAAATTTTATCACCCAAGTTTGAGGACTTCAAACACAAAGACAAAGAGATGGATGATGGAAATAGAGGAAAGAAAGATAGAGAGATGAGGGATAGACTTCCTCTGCAGCCGACTCACAATCACGAAGGGAAAAGTGACGAACGAGAAAAACGAATACGATAGCGACTTGGTCAGTGGATCTGATTGATTCCTCTTTAAACAGATCACTTTGTCACCTGTAAATATTTCGAACTGAAAAAACAACGGATTATTTCGTTGTGAATCAACAGCGGTAATGACGGATCGATTCATTCAGTAAAATCCATTACTCCACCAATTTTAGGACGAAGATGAGAAGCCGTCCGCGAGAAAGCGCAGTACATTGGAATGAACTTCTGAATGATCTCGCCAGCCCTCGTCCTACCTTTCTCTCTTCTTAACCCTCGTTTTTGAGAAAAAAAAAATTAACTGATGACTGTTTTTCAAATAACTAAAAATAAACTGATGACTGTTTTACAAATAACTACCTTACACAATTAACTATATCCTAAGTACATCTTATCAGGAATAGAAGGAGAAGAAAATGCCTGTTTTTTCTAACAAATAAAATTCAACAATGAACCCACCTATGTACATAGCAAGATATGCAGACGAATTAACAATGAAAAAAAAGAACTAAATATGGCAGCACAGAGCTGACGCACCGGAAAGCGTGATTAAAAATTCAGCATGGACGTCTAAAAAGAGAGATGGATTGGAAAAATAACAAAGAGACTAGCACGTTGTAAGGCAGAGAATGTTCACAAATTAGGCAGAAACAGGAGGAGGAAGGGAGCAACGTATTGGCATATTAGGCTTTAAACATGTCAACTCTGTGTTTTCGGTGCATTGGAAAGTTAGAGAAGGAGAAGAATGGAATGAGAGGACGAGAAAATTGAAAGAAACCTCCTCTTCCAAAACCGCTGCAAAGGTCGCTATGGACTTCAACGAAAGCCTGCGGTAAGAGGAAGGCATTTGGTTTGCATCCGTGAGAGCCCCCATGAAGCCCCCATGAACAGCCTCTGTTTATACCTTCGACAGCTCCAGTGCTTGGAGTTTTTGCCTACAGTAGGGTAGCAATAATTCGTTAGCACCGTAGCTCTAGCAGGGGTGACGTCATCCCCCCCCCAAAAAACATTGTATTGACAATATATTTAACAGACAATATTATATTTTAATCTATTTCGAAAAACATTTATTTGATAGCTCGCCAATCGAAATCAAATGAACTGTGTGTGTCAAGAGCGAGTATCTGTATTCGAACGAAAGGAGGACGAATCTTGTGGCACAATTCATTTGAAAGACGTCCTGAGGAAGCGCTCTCATGTGGCTCGATCTCTTATCTTCGTCTTATCTGTACTTTTACAATCCGTTGTATTCAACGGTTTTTCCGATGCCTCTTCCTCGTCCGACGCCGCTCGGCATCCTCAGGGACTTTGCCAACTGGTCGAGTGTCGCGTGCATTCGCTTCATCTTCTGCAGCCGATCGAAGGCCGAGAGTATCTTCTGGGCAATCGCGTCCATTGTTCTGTCAGTTGGCAGATTGCCAAATAAAATACAGTATGACTAGAATATGTTTACTTTCTCTCACAATCAGTGCGATCGCGTTTATCGTGAGTGTCTGCTCTGCCGTCATGCAATACCTCAGCTATCCCTCGCACATGGTGACGACGGTTGAGTTCGACCAACAGGTGCCAATCAATGAGCATTTAAGGATTGACATGATAAATTGATTGATTGATTGATTGATTGATTGATTGATTGATTGATTGATTGATTCATTCATTCATTCATTCATTCATTGAGTGATTGATTATGCTCAACTTAACTGCATTAGTCCTAATGTCTACAACTGGGCACACGTTCTTTCTGGACTCTCGTCGTATCGCAGGAGTTCCCCACCATCACCATCTGCAACTCGAATGCCTACAAAATGCCCGAGATCGAGCGCAATCCCGACTTTCGTGAAATCGCAGCACTCCTTCAAGCGTACATCGAAATCCTAGAAGGCAGCGACGCAAAGGACGCGTACGGGCTGGTTGGTTGCCGCTATCAAAACATTTTTAAAGTGGTGGAAATTTACTCCGAGGTTTGTTGTTTGAGGCACACGTGAAATCGCCTCGCGAGAGGCAGTTCATCGCGACAGACATGGTCATGTTGATGGCGGCCAACATGACACTTGAACAAAAGGCTAGATTGCGAAAGCATTATTATATATATATATATATATATATATATATATATATATATATGTCTATGGATTATAACAGATTAAAAGATCTCTTCAGCTTCCCGCAATGAACAGCTACGACGATATGATTACCGAGTGCACTTTGGGCGGGAAAATGTGCTCAATGTTGGTTTCAAGTTAAATATATATAGTTGTTGAAAAATATACATGGACGGTTATCCGAAATGCTGGAAAACAATCGTATTTTTTAATTATTAAACTGAAATATACATATATATATATATGTATATATACGTATATATATATATATATATATATATATATATATATATATATGATTATCAGGTTTAAAAAGGCAGTTCCCTTAAAGGAGCTGGTTCTCGGTTGTCATTGACGCTGAATTCGGTGCTTGCCTTCGTCTTCAGCCGAACATGTCGATTATGCGAGCGGGCCTGAAATACGGACTTCGAATGCTTCTCACTGTCAAGGTCTTGTTTAATGTTGTTTTTTTTTTAATAACGCATTTCTCTAACAGTTTCCTGAAATTACAGTTATTTTAGCAAGATGACCCCCTGAATAAACAGTTACTTTAGCAAGATGACCCCCTGAATAAGACCGACAACTTCATGCCTACTGTCGAGACAGCCAGTATGCGTTTCGCAATCCATGAGAAAAAGTTTGGTTTAATCTTGTTATTGGTTTGTTCTTCCGTACATAACAATTTTAGCTATCGTCCTTCAATCACGCGCCAAATTCCAGTCACCGTTGGCACGCAGACTTCCATCATTCTTGAAAAGGTGAACTCGAACAATACAATAATAGGAACAACAGTTTTGTTCGGGATGAAAATTGAAGTGAGCGAGAAAGAAGTTAATAACTTTTAAAATTGCGTTTCAGGTTGTGAAGAAGCGCGCAGGCAGCCCATACACGAGCTGCATCAGCGACCAAGGATCCTCTGATAATTACTACTTTGTTAGAGGCTATTTCAATGTCGCTTAAATTTACAAATATAGACATTACACTATATTAAGTCACCGAATTATAAATTAAAACCTTGCAATTAGGGAACGAATTATACGCAGCGAAGCTGCTTGAACACGTGCAGACAGAACCAGACAATCAAGAGGTAAGTGGATAATTCTTTACTTTCGTATCAGAGCCTAGCCACAAAAAATTCCCATGTTTGTGTTAGATTTAGAACATCATTCCCGTGATATTGTTTTTTTATTCCAATTAGGTGCGGTTGCTCTGATCCTCGCATTCCACTTGGCAACCACAGCGTGGCATTCTGCCGAACGATGGATGATCGTAAGTCTCATAAAGCGCTAATCTATTTGAATTTTCGCGCGAATATATTAAGCAAAAAGGCGCGAATTCAAGATTCAGTTTTTTGCTCCTATCATTCATCTTTGTATGTCATAGATACATAGTTTTTTGCAATTTTCTTTCTCAGAGCTCTTCAAGGTATTCATAGCGAGGTACAGTAATGAATGAACAGGGTGAAACTAGATATATATTCTTTATTCTCATACAAATCTTACTTAATGAGATACAATTGCAATGGCTTACTCCACAGCACATTGGAACAGTGGAATTCCATTCACTTTTGCTCACTATGGGAAAAAATTTCAAACCTCGCGCCAAATTGCTACCAAGAATATTATTTGAACTTCCCGCAATGTTAAAAAAACTTTAGCGGGGCAACAGCGTGGCCACCGGGGCCAACGGATTCGTGCGTTGTTGCAGCATATCGACGCTCGCAACCGACATTAGCCGGCCTTTTCAATGAGGAGAGAGTACGACGGGCACAGGAGAGGGATAGGGTACCCATTTCAAATTGGACTAGTCCCATACTTCCGAAAATCCGACCGAGATAGGTTGACGCTCACCCCTAATAGCGAAGGTGCTGCAATCCTGGAATTCTTTTTGGATTAGCACAAGCTAACATGATCATCTTGATCAGTGCAGTGCACCATTGTGAGGAGGCTTCTTTAATCAACAATTGAATGGAACAAAGTGCTGTGTACTCCCTTATATGCAATACAAAACATAGATAGATATACAAATCAATGTAAATCTAGGTGACACAATGACGTAGAGATGACAATTTGCTGCTGCAGTGAAATGCATTCGTCGCTTGCTGCTCCAAAGGACTTCTCCTCGCAACGAATCCGAAGCAGGAGAAGTCGCTTGTTCATGCCCGCGAGCGTGTTACTTCGAAACATTCATGCCGACCGTCTCTACGGCAGAGTAGCCACACATACATATCTTTGTCTTTCTACAAACTTAAAAAAAAATTTTTTTTTAAGAATCCTAACTATCAATTTGTTTTGTGACAACATAAATATGCATAGAAAGCTCTTTGTCAGGATTCATAGACATACATACATACATATCATATAATGGCAGGTATCCGTCTGCCAAATACACCGTCGGCACTGGTACCCAAGATCAGAACGAAGCTTTGCACGTAAGCTTAATTCAGAGATTTCCTAGAACATAATGGTTGCCGACCCTGAGAAAATGGCTTCAAGAGTCTGTTCCACCGTTTTTTTTTTCGGCGGAAGTTTTAAATGAATGTGGCACATTTATATAAGAATTGATGTTAGGATCACCGTGATCAGAACGTTCTGATCAGAATGATTCGCCGGCCTCTACCAAATACAATACTGCTGCTCCTTATCAGGAGATACTATCGACTCCGACGACGACTACTACGGAAGCTTCATCCACTTCGTTGGAGAGCACTTCTTCCACGGTGTCATCAGAGAGTACTCATGATGAGAGCATAACCACAAGTGCTGTTCCCTGCCCGTTTGCTGAGGATGAGCAGGTTTATATCCTAATTGTGCAAACGTCTTTTGTTAGATCAGTAACCACGAATGTAGAATGGTCGTGTGTTTTATTTAGTAACCAATGGATTACTGTTCAGTTATATAAATATACATATATGCATGTATCTACATACTCAAAAGAAAAAGATACACTGAAAAGATATATATCTTTATATATCCAAATCTATATATATAATATGTGTATCCAAAAATATTCACATGTATGTATGCTATGCTAGGATCCGGAATGCTCGCTTTATGCTCTCTTTCAGCCATCAATATGCAACGTGCTCGAGAATATATGTCCAAAAGGCAGATATAACTGTTGCGACAATCTCAAATGCGTTTTGAAAGCAGTCGTAGGATCATCAGAGGGCGAATGGAACAATTGCAAGGATAAACTCAACAGTACTACTTCCTGCCCACATGATCACAGTTAGCACATGTTCTTTCAGACATTTAGAAAATTTTTGATTTCATACTTTTCTCGTCCGGAAAGAAAGAGACTTTATTGTTCCGTGGAGCGTGTTGGGCTTTGTCGTACATGCATGAAGCATGGAACTTAGTGACAGAATTCGTGCTCGGGTAATTTGCCTGATTGTAAAAATAGTCCTTAACCAATGGCAAATGCCGTCGACACCAACGAATTTTCAAGCCTGTTTTACCTAAATGAGATTAAATTGCTAATTTGCTAATTTTTAGTAGATATTGAAAATGATATCATCAGTGCCATTTATGGCAGAATTCATAACATATATTTTTTTATAAGTGAAGACATGTTCATATGAATACACATATATTTCGCAGGTAAGCAATCATTTTACGAATGGGTTGCTTCATTTAAAGACACTAACGCCGGAGATCAACAAAATCTGGTATGAGTTAACCGTGAGCTTTTTTTTTTGTTAATGAGTATATATATATATATATATATATATATATATATATATATATGTATATATATCTTTGCTACTAAAAAATGATGTTTCGAGGAAAGCGCACTCGGGCAAGTAATTCCTAGCGGCGTTCAATACAACGATGGCTGCTCGAAATGGCATGAAAAAGACACCAAACATGGGTGGTGGAGCAAACTACCTGAATCAAAGCGGGTGACTTTTTTTTACTTTTTTTCTTCAATTCCCCCCCCCCCTTAAAAATATTTGAAAAGCAAGTAAGAATTAATTTCACATTATTGATTCTCGCTGAAGTCGCTAATTCCAAGAATATTGTGAACACTTTCTACGATCTCGAAAACCATCTAAATCTTTTAGCCGACGCCTTGCTGGCTCCTTTCCGGAGTATGCGACTGCCACAACGACCCCTATTGCAACACGCTTAATGCGACCTTGGCAAATTTAAGTAAAGTCTTCCCAGTTTGGACGGGGTGCTGCGTTGCAACATCATCTTGTCTACATCCTAGTTCGGTTTCCTTTTGCAATATTACCAAAGATTTAATAGAAGTTTTCTAATATAAGGTAACATTTTACCTCTTTATATTATCTTGAAAATGTAGCCATTTGTAGAAGAAAGTACTCGGCGCAAGAGGGAAGCGCCAAAAACGACTGAAGATCTTCTGAAGAGAACCGGAGCAGCTGGAGTGCGTTGTATTTCAAGCCCGATGAATGAATCAACACTAACGTCATTTGCTCATTTACATATAAAATATTGACTAATAAAAGCAACTCGTTATTTCTAGCTCGGCAGTTGCGAGGAGTGGAACACGGAATTTCCTTCAGTTCCAGAATGCGTTTCCTGGTAGGCGACGAACTGGGCTTCTTTTAAACACTTTTCCCACAGCTTTCCCTGCACTAAGTTGAAGAAAGGTTCCCGTCTATAAATGGCATCACTCTCGCAAAGAGTTCTTCAGGTACAAGAGAAACGCGCTGATCGCCAACGTCTATTTCGGCACTCTCGCGACAAAGGTCTACACGGAAACGCCCTCGTTTACGGTCAGACAATTTTAAGTGGCAAGAATTTTGTTGTTGTTGTTGTTATTGTAAGATAACAATAATATCGCATTCTCTTTTGAAAAATCGGTCGAGGAAATTGAAGAGGGATGTAGAGAATCCTCCGAAGATCCAACGTCCAATCTTGATTCATTTAAGCGTTTCGCAATATCTTAGAAGCCTGCACATTCTTGAGCTCTCTGACGTCCTGGCCGAACTCGGCGGGCAGGCGGGCGTCTGGCTCGGCCTCTCAGCCATCACCGTCATCGAGCTCGCTTCTCTCCTGCTCATCTTCGGTCTCTTCCTCTGCAGCCGCCTTAGAAAGGGCAACGTGAAGATTGAGAGAGCCGACGACGATGTCGACTTGGTCAGTGCATCTGATTGTAACCGTTTTTAAACAGATCACATTCTTACTTATGAATGTTTCATATAAAACACGATGGATTATTCCGTTGTGAATCAATTGTTATAATGATTCCCTCAGATATGCCCTCATGTCAGCAAAAAAAACCATTACTCCTCCAATTCTAGGTCGACGAAGAAACGAAGCCGCACGTGTCTTTGTAATAGCGAAATGGATAAATGGGCCTCACTCGTTTTACTTCTCAGCTCACCCTTCCTAACTTTTCTCCTTCTTCTTACCCCTCATGTTATCGAGAGAAATGTCAAATATTTTTAACAAATATTTGTTTTGAGCATATAAGGAATAAGGATGACCCACCGGACTACTCGATTTATTTAGTACATTACTAATTCCTACCTATACTGTACTTTTGGGCTTCCTTCTGGAAGCATTTTGTCATCCTTTTGTTTTTTGACCTGGTCCGGATCAGTGTTAGCATTGTGTTCCGTGCGTGCGGGTGACTTCTTCTGCTGTTCCCCCTTTCTTCCACGTGTTCCGCCATTATCGTCGTCGACCTTTCTGGCTTCTCTGCTCTCACTCACCACTGGCTTCATTTGTCAGGTTCCATTTATCTGTGGATAAATGTGTTGTTGTGTTTCTCCTTGAAAGGGCAATTTGGTAAATTGTAGGCGTTCAAGGAATCATATCCTCAGGAATACGGGTAATTCACGGAGAAGTTGTTGGTATTTGGGAGTGAAGGAAGTTGTTGTGGTTTAAGAAGGAGAAATAATGTGCCCTTGAGCAGAGTCTCGGTTTGTGTGCCATTTATTGTGTGCCTGTCTCCCACCCTTTCGGTCATCTACCCTTAACCCTTCTTGCTCCGGTCACTCAGGGAAGTGTTAAAAGGAATTATTCCCAAAAATTTCTGATAAGAAAAAATAAATTGATTACTCCTTTACAAATATTTGTTCACCTCTCTAATTAATATCCATGCTGTTAGAATCGTCAGGAATGGAAGAAAAATAGACTTTGTTTACTAATAAATAGAATTCTGCAACTAACCAACGCAACAAGATATGCAAGTGCAATAACAGAAAGTTTAAAGATGACAGCACAAAGTTAGCGCTCCGGAAGAGTAGTTAAAATTCGCGAGCACCTTTTTTATGTCACAAATTTACCTTTTTTGCCACAAAAAAATTTCGTGTCACTAATTTACTTTTTTTGCCACAAAATATTTTCTGTCCTTAAATTTACTTTTTTTGCCACAAAATATTTTCTGTCACAAATTTAGTTTATTTTTGCCACAAATTGTTGTTTACTCCAAAGTAGTCAAATTCTTTGTTGTTGCCTTGATGTTAGGCTTGTATTGCTTCAGCGCTGTGTGGTGACTTCAAGGTCACGGTGAACCCGGCGCATCTGCCCGGCAATCTTTCAGAAGACTATGGAGACAACCCTGAGTGGCTTTGAAGGCATGTCTGTACACTTGGACATCGTGGTCACGGCTGGCAATGATGAGGAGCATCTGATGAGATTGCAGAAAGTGTTTATCCAGTTGCGCGAGGCACTGTTTCACCTAAAACGCGAGAACTGCGTCTTCATGAAGAAGAGTATGAAGTTCCTTGGTCATGTCGTGGACCAGGACAGCATGGAGAAGATCAAGATAATGCGTGAAGATACCCGCCCCACCAGCACCGACGACTCCAGCGAGTTCCATGAGAAGGATAGGTACGAGAGCCTAAAGCCCTCTAGGCCCGAGAGCCGGATGGATAGGCCCGAGAGCCTGAAGCCCTCTAGTCAACGTCAACGGGGCTCGAGTGCCCCGGGATGAAAGACTTCAAGCCCGAGAGCTCGAACAAGGATGAGGATGTTCACGTCGTGCTCGCACTCACGATCGAGAGCAGCGACGATGACGATGGAAATAAGAACCGCAGAGCAGCAGCGGCAGCACATGCTGAACGGGCTGCGCGCCGCGGGCAAGAGCGCCGCGGCTCACTCAAGCAAAGCCGGGAAGAGGAAGCGTCTCTTACAGCAAGGCAAAGACAAGGAATCAGTCGTGACAAGGAAGGAAGGGAACAAGGAAGAAGGGGAAATCAGCAATGATGGCGACGATGAAGAATCGACGACCGATTATCAGCGGAAGAGTGGAGAAGAACAAGACATTCAAAGGCTCCCTCCCCATCTCCGGCAGATCGATTCCCACCCACGAGAGAGGCGGAATCTTCAGCAGATGAGAGGATGGAGCGCAGAGTACCGTACTCGCTCAGTGGAAGAGCGAGAGTTGTCAGGCAAGAGCATGACAACCGACCACCAGCGAGAGAAGAGAGAAGGAATCCGCCAAGAACTCCACAAGGATCGATGAGGACACCGCAAGAAGCACACGCCTCATCTAGCCACCGATTCCAAGAGGAATCGGAGGATGATCTGGAGTGGAGAAGAGGGCGGAACGAGCGACAACAGCTCCATGGGCGACAGAGCGAAAGACCCGGCGGACAAGGCGAAGATCGCCAACCAGAGGCTGCACAGATTGCAGCGAGAAGGGAGCAGCACAGGCAACTGACTCCCAGAGAAGAAGAGATGTCCTTGCGGATCAGGGACAGCCAAGAGGATCGCCGACCACAGCTGCCACGTCTCACTCTGAGAACCTTCAGCGGAGATCTAGAAGACTACGAGACCTTTATGGTAGACTTCAAGGAGACAATTGACAGCAGAGACGACCTCTCCAACTATGACAAGATGCAGTATCTGAAGATGTCTTTAACGGGAAAGGCCTCAAGATGCTAGATGGACTTCGCTAAGTGGTCACGACTACCACAACGCCGCCCAGTTCCTCGCTCGCAGATATGGTGTAAATAATATAGCTCTTCCGACTCTACATGCAGAGCTAGAGGCGATTACTCCTGGAGCGCGATCACTGGATGAGCAAAGCGAGGTCCTTAGCAAGATTCACGCCATCGTCAGGAAGCTGAACCGAGTCACGAAGACGGTTCAGACGGACGCCTATCTACAGATGAAATTCTTAGATATTATGGTAGAAAAACATCAAATTTGGAGCAAACAGCAATTTGTGGCAGAAAGAAGTAAAATTTGTGACAGAAAATATTTAGTGGCAAAAAAAGGAAATTTAAGGACAGAAAAAATTTTGTAACAAATAAAAGTAAATTAGTGACACGAAATTTGTTTGTGGCATAAAAAAGTCAACTTTGTTACACAGAAAAGGTTTACCGTAAAAATTCAGCAGGAATGTTTAAAAATTGAGATGGTGTGGAAGAATTACAAAGAGACAAGCATGATGTAAGGCAGAGAATGTACACAAAGTAGACAAAAATAGGGAGAGAAAGAGAACATCGTATTGCCATATTACGCTTTCAAAACGTCAAAAATTAGATGGGGCGAGCGAGAGGAAGAGGGAGGAAAAAGCAGTTCTAAGGCATGCACTGTGATGTGATAGAGGACAAAACAATAGAAACGAGAAAACAAGCAAGCTAAATATCGAGCGAAGGTGAGAGAGAATGAAAATAGACAAAGAGATAGAGAGAGAAAGAAGGAGAGAAGGAGATGTGATGCAGAGAGAAGTAAAGAAGGCCAGCGTGAGTCTGGAGGGGTGCTCTACTCTTCTCTCTCCATATTGTTTTTACAATCAATGCCGTCCTCCTGCTTCTGAAGCATGTCGTGTTTCTTGAAGTGACCCTTGAGCGCGTCAACTTCTGGCCGCATTGGACGCATGCGAAGCGGTCATCTTCAGAGTGCACGTGAATGCTCGTCATTCCTGGAAACAGCGCGTCCTCCTCTGCCAAGAGCACCACACGGACACCACCACGGTCGGTTATTCCGAAAGACATCGCCTCTCATGTCAGTTCATATATGTATGTAAGCTGGCTATATTTGTGGTGAGAAGTACCAAGCGAGCTACACCCTCGAGATATCACTCTAATGCATCGTGCTCGTGCCAAAACCACCTTTCAAAGGCATCGTCATTCATGACTGCAGTTCGCATCCAAGTAGTGGATAGATTTAGGTTTTTATAGATGCCTGTTAATGCGTTTTAAAATATGAGCTAAGAAATAAATTCGAATGCATTTATCCTACTTGCAAAGTTCATCTTATCGGATTTGCTCGCTTCTGCCGTCTTTTTGTGGAACTGCTTGGCGCTAAAACTACCGGTTGGGAACTACATAAACGGTAAATATCGTCTTTCTTCAGCTTCTCTTCCTGAATATTTGCGTTGCCGATTTCCATCACGCTCGGCAGTAAGCTTTCTCTACTTGTAACATCCGTTTTTTTTATTTACTTAAATATTAATAGAGAAAGCTGCTCTGCCGATTTTGATGATTTAAGATTTTGCAACATTGAGTTTACATGTGGTTTTATATTTCACCGCGCATTTATGTATATAGGATGGCCATAGGGGCGACTTTGATGCAAGCAGATAATCGTTCTAAAAATAAACTGCGAGCAAAGGAAGAATAAGAATAGGCAAGTTGCTATTCTAATGAGTAAACGAGCAGGGCACTTTTAATTAGTTAATTCCTTTCCGTTTCAACCGGTGATTCCTGCTATAGCAATAAGGGTTCGAAATCTGTCGAAATGTATTCAATTCTTGCGAATATTACTTATAGAAAGACAACTCTCATTGTTAGTGGGAACTTAAGAAATATTCACTATGACATAATAAATTAATTTATATATATATAATTTCCCAATCCATCTAAAACAGCTGGCTCTGCTAGCGGCGTACCCTCGCTTCCCGGGCGTGCCGCGCCGTCCACTACGGCCAGATGCTGCCGCTCTACGCGTCGCCCTTCCTGTTCGTCACTATCACCGCCTATCGATATCAGGCACGCTTGGCGGGAGATTTGAAATTTATGGAAGGAGAATTTCTGAAAATTTGTAAAAGAATTCAAAATATAATCTTTGACGCAGAATTCTCTCGAATCTCTCCCCCATTTGAAGATAAAATATATGTTACAATTTTCTGCCCAACACCATTGCCTATTCTGGCGAGTTTATGCAACATTGAATTTACATGTGGCATTATATTTTGCCATGCATGTCTATAAGATGACCAAGGGACTGATTGTGATGTGTACTATTCTTTTTTTGCCCAGATAATGTTTGTTATCAGACGTGAGAGAGAGAAATCAATGGTGGGCAATGGTGGCCGGGGGAGGCACCGACCCGGCCGCTTTATTCGGGCCTCCATAAATGGATTTTTTTTAAAGAAATGAGCTCTTTATTGGTATGCTCAGACATTGGTTCGAGAGTTTTTTTTACGATTTCCTGGCAGAAACTCATAGGAATTCGCTCGTTTCTGCCGGCTTTTGTTTATCTGTTTGACTTTAAAACTGCCAGTGGTGGATGTAAATTAAGCTTCAAATGTCCTGTTTTCTTCTGCTTCATCTCCTGAATTTTTGCGTTCACACTAAAAATTGTTTGAAACAATCATTGTTTTGGCGTAACACTGAAATAATATTGTTTGATATAAAAAAAAATCATTGTTTTATATATCAAACAATATTGTTTCAGTTTTACGCCAAAACCATTGTAAGGATTGTTATTCACGATGATATATTATAAATATTTTACTTCAACAACTGTTGTTGTATAGCAAAATATCACATTGTTTCAAAAAAATTTTTGTGTTGTTCATGAGATAGGTTTCTCTACTTTTAATGTTTTTTTTAAATTAATTTGAAAATTAGAACAAAAAGACCGTTCGGATGTTTTAACTTTTGCAACGTTGAGTTCACATGTGGTTTTATATTTTACCATGCATGTATACACAATTTCTTTTGCAGAAACAGCGATTTCGGTGACACGTCGGTACGTGATGTATACAAGGTAAACTATAAAGCCACATGAGAGATCATTTAAAAAGAAAGTTAGTTTGCAGAATCCGTGGAATGGTCTAGGGAAGGAAAATTAACAATTTATCGAAAGGCGAGAAATACGAGAGAATTCTGACTCAAATATTACCTTTTAAATTATTTTAAAAATGCTTAGAATGTATACCCATGAAGAATCATTCTTCAGCGCATCAAATTCCTTTTTTGGCCAGCTTATTTATTTGCCGCGCCCGATGTAAAACCACACGTTTGGAGAGAACTATAGTACAAAAAATGTATACGACAAGGCGAACGGCATTTACTTACAGTATTATTTCTGAATAAACATTTCAAATCTCCCGCCAAGCGTGCCTGATATCGATCGGCGGCGATAGCGACGAGCAGGAAGGGCGACGCGTAGAGCGGCAGCATCTGTGACGGCGCGGCACGCCCAGTCGGGGCCAGTGAAGCGATTGTATGCCGCCAAAAGGGCCACCCCTTATTTGGAGATTATACTAATTTAATTTTTTATCATTTTGATAATTTTTAACGAATAATAATTTTAAACTATTTTTATTGAAGGTTGTCTTTTTATCAGTAAAAATTGGAGAAAAAAAATGAAACGAATTTGAGTTTAAATATCATACTGCACTAATTCTAAGCACAAGAAAGTGATTAAGAAGAGTTCGATTTCGATCGATTTCGAGTTCTTGTTGCGAGCTGTAATCACCGGTGGAAAGAAAAGAAAAACCAGCTATTAATTGATAACTTAAAAGTTTATGTATTCAATTTAATTTCAAATAAATAAAAAAAATATGAATTTTAAAGTAGAGAAACTTTGCGAATCAGCGTGAGCACAGCTAAGAGGACATCGGCTTAGTGTGCAGGAGAAGAAGCTGAAGAAAATATTACTTTTCATTTTACATTCCACCACCGGTAGTTTTAACGCCAAGTTGTTCAACAAAATGCGTCAGAAGCTAGCACGACCGCATTTTATTCTCAAACGTCTTGACGACCAAAATTATTCCCCTTATGTGTTTATTTACTGCCAGAACAATATTCAAAACCATTCTCATTGTCAGGTGGCTGGCTATAACACTGGCTACTCCCGAATAGTGAGTATTGAGGACAATGATGATCAGATATATGTAGATCACC
The DNA here is from genome assembly GCA_945643635.1 of Allodiplogaster sudhausi. Classification (NCBI taxonomy): domain Eukaryota; kingdom Metazoa; phylum Nematoda; class Chromadorea; order Rhabditida; family Diplogasteridae; genus Allodiplogaster; species Allodiplogaster sudhausi. Next base: position 5,312,381 of record CALZFC010000006.1, on the reverse strand, counting down.
GAAAGGACTGTGATGGTTGAGTATTGCTTCGTAACTCTTGTATTTTGGCACGAAAATTAATTTTATATTTTCTCAGACAACCTTTTCTTTGAAACAATGAGGGATGAGTTATCAAGTAGTTTCAACTTTATCAATGCATAAGAGGATAGCCATGGTAAAGCCATATGTAGTTGTTTTTAAAAATATTTATCTAAATAAAATACTGACGTTATTGCTATTTCGTGGAGTTTCCCGCCCTCAGGCAATCTGGCGCCCGCTCGCCACCATTCCGCCAGAATCGCTTCTGGCGGAAATTGGCGAGCGAGCGAATAGTAGCACACCCTTCAAAAACTACAATGTTTAGGTATAATTTGAGAGTGCATGAGTTAGAAATACAGAGCGAGCGTGTGAGAGAGCAGGAAGATGGAATAAGACACAGAGAGAAAAGTGAGAGACAGAAGAAGAGAGAGAAATAGGGAAAGAGAGAGAGAAAGAGAGAGAGAGAGAGATTCACTCCTGCGCATATGTACATATCTTGGTTGCAAATTGATGACAAGGTGAAGCGGGCTCCTCTAATGACCAGATACGTACGCGATTACGTGACGAATGCAGAGAAGTGCAATAATCAAACATAGAGTTGTATATTTACAGCTCCTTTTATAATTTATTAAGACACACAATTCCCCATTTTAGCAGTTGACAGTATCTCCTAACTCATTTACTATCTCTCTCTCTCTCTCTCCCTCTCGCTCTTTCTTTCTCTCTCTCTCTATCTCTCTCTCTCTCTCTCTTTCTGGGACAATAATTATCGTCAGGAATATATCCGAACACACGAGAAAGAAAAGGAAGAGACATATCGCTCCCGGTATAAACGTATATATTAGATATGAAGAAAAGAAATGTTTGGCGAAAATGGATACAAGCTGAAGCGGAAAGAGGGCACAAGAGTTGGAGGGAAAACGGGATTGAACATAAAGGAAGATCATTTTGTTTCGACAGATACTGATAAAAGACTGTTATTTGTCACCTCACATTGCCAGATTTAAATGCTTACTTGACAAATGAATAGATGTACAGGTTTTACGAAATCATCTGTCATGCAAGCGATAGGACGATTGCTCAGCTTTTCAGTTACATATTTTTTCCGATAAAAAAGGTAACATTCAATGAAATTTGTTGTATCCGTAATAATAAAGAAATGGAAAAAAAACTAAATCTTAATCTTTATTACAGGTCGGACTGCTGTCTGCGTATCCGCAACTGAGCGTGCCACGCCGTCAACTATGGCCGAAGGCTGCCGCTCTTCGCGCCTCCCTTCCCGATCGATTTCAGTCACGATTGGCAGGGGAATTGTAATTTATAATTGGGATTAGGAAAACATTATATATAAATTATACTTTCAAGAAAATCATGTTCGTCTTGCAACATTACATTCATTATTCTTGGAAGTCTGCCCTCGAAACGTGTGGTTTTACATCGTGTGCTGCAAATAATTAAGCTGGCCACAGTTCGAAATGTAATCTTTGGAGCAAAATTCTCTCGTATCACTTGCCGATAGACGTCACAACTGATATTTTAAATATATGAATATATTTTCCCGCCCAATGTTCTGTCGATTCTGGCAATTTAGTTTTTTTTCACAAATGAACTCTCATGTGGTTTTATATTTTGCTTTGCATGCAGTTAGGATGGCAATAACAATCATTGCTCTGGAGTATTTGTTCTTCAAAATAAGATACTGACGTCATCATAAGTTCATCAATCTTTCCGCCCTCAGGCAATCTGTCGCCCCCTCGACAACTTCCACGAGGCTCGCTTCTGGCGGCCGAACTGCTTCGCGGCGGTCGTGTGTAGCTCTTTACTTTTTGTGAAATCATTTATGGTGGTGACACAATTGAAGCAATCCCACAGAAACTATTCTAAACAAACAAAGTAGATCCGAAACAGCGTAACCCAACTTACATGTAAAATATTCATATAATATAAAAACGACTATAGTCCACTATTTCCAGATGCAGCCTCTCTACCTGTGAGATTTGAGATTTCGAATTTATGGCTCGATCAACTTGATGCCTACGCTCCTCTCTCTCTCTCTCTCTATCTCTCTCTCTCACCCTCTCTCTCTCTCTTCTCTCTCTCTCTCTTCTCTCTCTCTCTCTCTTCTCTCTCTCTTCTCTCTCTCTTCTCTCTCTCTCTTCTCTTTCTCTCTCTCGCGTGCAAGGCGCGGCCGACTCCGCCGCTCATCGCCGCGCCCCACCACAACAGCGACGGCCGCCAACACTTTCGGGGCTCCTGCACAGCGGACACCTCCACGGCTGGCGCATCCAAAGGACATCGCCACGCTGTCAAAGTTCATATTAACCACGCTGTCAAAGTTCATATTATAAGTTTCCAAGTAAGTATATGTATATTTTTTAAAGAAATGGAGTGTCAACCAACGGTCCGGAAAAGATCCGTCATAAATCCATCGCGCTGGGGCTAAAACCACCTGGCCTTATTTTTGTAGGAATTTTTTGTAACAAATATGTTTGAGATATGAAAAAATAAATCCCATTCTTTATTTTTAAAAAAACAAGGGGAAATCGAGACTGCCCACCAAAATGGCTCCTTATCTATGCAGAAGAGGAGTATTTCTCTCTCTTTCTCTCTCTCTCTCTCTTTCCCTATTCTGACATCTCGGACACATATCGGCTTTTTGCCGACTTTTTGTAGACCTTCTTGGCGTTAAAACTACCGGTGGTGGAATAGCAGAAACAAAGTCATATTTTCTTCAGCTTTTTCTCCTACAAACTAAAGCTTTTTTGTGCTCACGCTCGGCAGCGAAGTTTCTCTACTTTTACAATTCATATTTTTATTTACTTGAAAATAAATTTAATAAATAAACTTTAAATTTATTTATTAATAGCCTGTTTTCTTTTGTTTCCACCAGTGATTCCTGTGATCACTTTCTGTTGCTTACAAATAGTGTTTGCGATTTTACTGACAAAAAAGACAACTTTCAATAAAAATATTTTAAAATTATTATTCGTAAGAAATTATCGTATAGCCATTTTTTAAAATAATATATTCTCCCAATAACAGATGGCTCTGCTGGCTGCGCACCCTCGCTTCCCTGGCTCCGACTGGGCGTGCCGCGCCGTCTACTACGGCCAGATGCTGCCGCTCTACGCGTCGCCCTTCCTGCTCGTCGGTGCCGCCGATCGATATCAGGCACGAAGGGCGGGATATTTGAAATATTTATTCATAAATGTTGCTGTAAGAAAATCGTGTTCGCCATGCTATTCAACATTCTTTATTACTGGATGTTAGCAACCAGTACTATATTTCACTCCAAACATGTGGTTTTAAATCGTGTGCTGCAAATAATTAAGCAGGCAACGAAACTACTTTGAAAATGGACGGAATTTCCGAGCATTTGTAAAATAATTCGAAATATAATCTTTGAAGCAGAATTCTCTCGTATCACTCGCCTATAGACATCACAACTGATATTTTAAATATATAAATATTCTCCCGCCCAATGTAGACCGTTCCGCCAATTCTGGTAATTTAACTTTTTTTGGCAAAAATGAACTCTCATGTGATTTTATATTTTGCCTTGCACGCAGTTAGGATGGCAACGACAATGATTGCTCTGGGGTATTAGTTCTTCAAAATAACATACTGACTTCATCATGAATTCATCAACCTTCCCGCTTTCAGGCAATTTACAGCTGCTCACCAACTTCCGCGAGACTCGCTACTGACGGCCGAACTGCTTCGCGGCGGCCGTGTGTAGCTCTTTCCTTTTTGTGAAATCACTTATTGTAGTTACACAATAGTAGCAATGCCCACAGAAATTATTCTAAACAAACAAAGTAGATCCGAAAAAGCGTAACCCAACTTACATGTTAAATAATCAAACACGCGTGAGATTTGAGACTTGGAATTTATGGCTCTCTCTCTCTCACCCTCTCTCTCTCTCTCTTCTCTCTCTCTCTCTTCTCTCTCTCTCCCTTTCTCTCTCTCTCTCTCTCTCTCTTTCTCTTTCTCTTTCTCTCTTTCTCTCTCTCTCTTTCTCTTTCTCTCTTTCTCTCTCTCTCTTTCTCTCTCTCTCTTTCTCTCTCTCTCTCTGTCTCTCTCTCTCTCTTACTCTTTCTCTCTCTCTCGCGCGTCACCACAACAGCGGCCACCAACACGATCGGGGCTCCTCTGCTAAGGGTACACAGCGGACACCTCCACGGCCGGCGCATCCAAAGGACATCGCTTTGCTGTCAAGGTTCATATTAATTTGCTGTACTAATGTTTCTTTTTTTTAAATTAGTTATCAGCCGTGCTATTAATCTTGACAAAAGTGGTGCCAGTTTGACAAAAAGTTGATGAACATTTCAGAAAAAGTTGCTTTATGTTTCGGAGTAAAGATGACACAACTTTTCTTTCTTTTTTTTAACAAGTGGGATTTATGAACAATTACTTTCATGTGTTGTCGTATGCGTTTGCTATAGTTGAACTTTTTTGAGAACCATTAATACAGCTCTTACTCACTAGTCTCGGCAACTGGTCCATCACGCCAACCAACCAGGTATGTGCAAGACACTTTTCTTGGGAATATGCGAATCTAATGGAGAGAGAGAGACAGACAGATAGAGACAAAGAAAGTGGCAGAGAAATGGAGAGAAGGAGAGAGAGAGATACAGAGAGAGAGGGACAGAGAAAGAGGGACAGAGAGAGAGAGACAGAAACCGAGAGAACGAGAGTCTCTGCGATGCTAATGTCCCCTTCCCACTCACTAGTCGCCGATATTGCGCCGGCACTGGATCGGCTTTCGCCAATCGTGTTCTCGTTTTGGAAGCTATTCTAACAAATGATAAATGCGAACATTTCTATCATCATCCAAAGGTGTGTCTACGCTCTTGGGCACAAATTACGTCTCTTCAACAGAAAGATGCTTATGCATCTTACTGCTGAAGAACATAACACTCTTCGTCATGAAATAGCAAGTAAAATTTATAAAATTAGCACGGACAAACAAAGAATTATATTTAAAAGCGACTAGCTGTCGAGGCTAAACAAGTTGAGTTGCCTTCAATAAATTTACTAGGCCGAGCTTGTTTAAAATTCCACTTGTTCTCGGTTGAGAGTTGTGTCACATTTAAAAGTGCGTCATCTTTGTGTCTCTGCCATGCAAGAGTGTGTAAAAGTCGGAGACGAAAACAGTGTAAAAGAATGAAAGCATCCTTCTACACACTTTTGCCCTCTCGCTTTTGCACACTATCTCGTTCCGCTTGTCCAAACTTTAACGAACTCTGAATGTTGATACAGTTTGGATCATGAACAAAGTCTTAAGGGAACTTGAATCACATTTCCCATTTTCCATACTAAAACGCTCAAAAGATGCATGAAGTTCCGATTTTTGTTGATTCAGGTTTCAACAACAGTTCGTTTTAGTTTTCTTCCAAGATTAATAGCACGGCAGGTAATGGTATGTGTATCATAATATGTATATTTTTAGCGACTTTGCGCGTTACAAAACAGTCGAAAAGAAAAGATCCGTCCTTAATGCATCGTGCTGGGGCTAAAACCACCTGGCCTTATTTTTGTTAAAAACATGTTTTTTTTAAACAAATATGTTTGAGATATGAAAACTAATTATCCCTTTTTTATTTAAAAAAAATCAAGAGAAAATCGAGACTGCCCACCGTTATCTGGGCAGAAGAGGAGTGACGCGTCGCTGACAAAGTGGTGTTGTAATCTTGAATCTTTCTGCCGGTAGAATGAGAGGTAGAGAGAATGATAGACAGAGGGAATGTGCTGACGGCGGGCCGAGTCTTCATGCAATTGGCAACTTTTACTTCCGTTGCCTCAGGCGCCTTCTTCTGTTGAACTTTGCAATCTGCGCAGTGGCAACCGGCCTTTTCGCATGCGTGACTACTCAGCTCCATGCCAAAGCTTTACAGGTGGGAATTGTCGTTTATGAGACTGGTTGAGATCTTCATGAGCACGTCACTCTCCTTGCTGCTCTTTCGTTCCCTACTTCCTGAGATGGGCCTCGTTGAGGTATTCGATTTTTTATAATTAATTAAGAATCAAAATCTTTGTTTATTATCTTTAAAAAATTGTCATTATAATATATATATATATATATATATATATATATATATATATATATATATATATCAGGGATGTATCGAAATAAAAATTTTCATAACGGAATTCGGAATTCGGAATTCGGAAGGCTCCCTTTCATAACGGAATTCGGAAACCGGAATTCGGAAGGGAAAAAAGGTCGGAATTCGGAATTCGGAATTCGGAATTTCGATACACCCCTGATATATATATAATTTAGAAAGATGTGTCTGTTTATTTTTTCTCCCACACACTCTTCGCGTCGCCCTTCCTGCTCGTTGATATCAAGCACGGTTGGCGGGAGATTTGTAATATGTATTCATAAATTTATTCATAAATGTTGCTGCAAGCGAATCGTGTTCGCCTTGCCATTCAACATTCTTTATTCTTGGATGCTTGCAACCAATACTATAGTTCTCTTCAAATATGTGGTTTTACATCATGTGGTGCAAATAATTAAGCTGGCCACACAAAAGACTTTGATGCATTTTACGGAATACAGTCCCGCCCAGGATCTTGGTACTAAGGAGGGATCGGATGCATCGGAGGGATCCAAATGCATCCTCGCTAATAACAATTGTCCAAGGAAAGACTAAAATATTTTAAATGGTACGTTAGTTTACTTATAGAGGACGGATGTTACTGTTAAAAAATCGATAATTTCTTATCACTTGATAAGAAGTTATCAGCTTTCGCTCATAAAAAACTTCTTTCCTTATATTTTTCAGTGAAATTTCTCATGTACCACTATTTTGTCTCTACCCACATCCCCAAATAATAAAATTACAGATTGTATCATTGATAACGGAAATCGATAAATCAGACCTTATGGCGCATGTTCAATAGCTGAGCAGATTCGCCCAACGATTCTGAATCTAGTTATGTAATCAGTTTTCATAATAAATTGCCGGTTAACAATATATTTTTGATTGTGTGTAGTTTCCATGCCTTTCTTCAGAAAGAACAGGGCAGGGCGGCTTCTCATTGTCAGGCCGAGGGGGCGGGGCCTAACCCTTTTTCTCTGCCTGTGCTATTTCGCTACCTCAAACTTGGGTATTCATCTGGGCCCAAACGGGCCCAATGGGCCCATTTGGGCCCAGCCCCCAGGGCCCAAATGGGGACATTTTCATATCTCGTTTCCTAGTGATGCTGGAAATCGGTCTTCGCGATGGAAAGATGCCTCTCTTGATGCCTGCCGCTGTGCTATTAGAACAAGATTATAGGTAAAAGCATTGATTTAATGAAGAAATATTTGATAACAAATGTAAAGCGTAGAAGAGGGAATATGTGATTATGAATACTTTAGCTGTGTGTGTTCTGCTGATCTCTGCGGTCAATTAGAGCAGAGTTACAGGTAAAATAATAAAATACCTCAAACTTGGGTAATTAAACCGAGTGAGTTGCACGGTTGGTAACTCACTCGGTAAAAGTTGCACCTATGTCGGGCGGGGTTTGAAAAAAAGTCCGGGAAAATGTTACGAAACCATCAGATTGGCTCATCAAATATGCATGATAATTATTATAACCCTGATCTTAATCGTGCTGTATTAAACGCCGAATTTTACCTGAAGAACTGGGGTTCATTCGATTTTTTTCCGAAAATAGCAATGACAAAGTTTTCAAAACTTTATTACTCCGAAATAAGCCAACATTGTACTTAGACACTATTATAAAGATATATTGCTTAATTGTGATGTTTAAATCGACTCCATTTTGCGGAAAAAAATGCTTAATTGTGATGTTTAAATCGACTCCATTTTGCGGAAAAAAATTCGGTTTAAATCACCCATTAACTACTATTGGGTAACTAAACCGAATATTCGGTAATTAAACCGAATAAATAGACGGATTAATGCAAAACAATAAAAAACAACATGGGTGCGACCACGCGCGGACACCACGGGTACGACCACGGGCGGAAACCACAAAAAATCACCTTAAACTTGGGTAACTAAACCGAATATTCGGTAATTAAACCGAATAAATAGACGGATTAATGCAAAACAATTAAAAACAACATGGGTGCGACCACGCGCGGACACCACGGGTACGACCACGGGCGGAAACCACAAAAAAATCACCTTACACTTGGGTAACTAAACCGAATATTCGGTAATTAAAATGGAATAAATAGACGGATTAATGCAAAACAATTAAAAACAACATGGGTGCGACCACGCGCGGACACCACGGGTACGACCACGGGCGGAAACCACAAAAAAATCACCTTAAACTTGGGTAATTAAACCGGAGACGAAAAGGGCGCGCGCTACATTTCTAAGTATCAATGCTAGCGTAGCAACCTAGATTTGAAGCATCATACCGGTCCAAAATTGTGAGAAAGTCCAAGACTATGGGGAAAAGCATTGCAAGTACACACAATCAAAAATATATTGTTAACCGGCAATTTATTATGAAAACTGATTACGTAACTAGATTCAGAATCGTTGGGCGAATCTGCTCAGCTATTGAACATGCGCCATAAGGTCTGATTTATCGATTTCCGTTATCAATGATACAATCTGTAATTTTATTATTTGGCGATGTGGGTAGAGACAAAATAGTGGTACATGAGAAATTTCACTGAAAAATATAAGGAAAGAAGTTTATTATGAGCGAAAACTGATAACTTCTTATCAAGTGATAAGAAATTATCGATTTTTTAACAGTTACATCCGTTCTCTATAAGCAAACTAACGTACCATTTAAAATATTTTAGTCTTTCCTTGGAAAATTGTTATTAGCGAGGATGCATTTGGATCCCTCCGATGCATCCGATCCCTCCTTAGTACCAAGATCCTGGGCGGGACTGTACTTCCGAGCATTTATAAAATAATTCGAAATATTATCTTTGAAGCAGAATTCTCTCGTATCACTCGCCTATAGACATCACAACTGATATTTTAAATATATAAATATTTTGCCGCCCACTGTAGACCGTTCCGCCGATTCTTGCAAAAATGAGCTCTCATGTGGTTTTATATTTTGCCTTGCATGCAGTTAGCATGGCAACGACAATGATCGCTCTGGAGTATTTGTTCTTCAAAATAAGACACTGACGTCATCATAAACTCATCAACCTTCCCGCCCTCAGGCAATCTGTTGCCCGCCCGCCAACTTCCGCCAGTCTCGCTACCGAACTGCTTCGCGGCGGTCGTGTGTAGCTCTTTCCTTTTCGTGAAATCACTTATAGTAGTTACACAATAGCAGCAAGCGCCACAGAAACTATTCCAAACAAACAAAGTAAATCCGAAAAAGCGTATCCCAACTTACATATTAAATAATGAAACAGAATAAAAACTAGTATAGTCCACTACTTCCAGATGCTGCCGCTCCACGTGTGAGATTTGAGACTTGAAAGTTATAGCTCGATCAACTTGCTGATTGTGTTCCTCTCTCTCTCTTTCTCTTTTTTTCTCTCTCTCTCTCCTTCTGTCTCTCTCTGACTCTCTCTCTCTGTCTCTCTCTCTGTCTCTCGCTCTCTCTTTCTGTAATTGGCAGGCCCATTCTAGCACCCCTTTGCACATTCATTCCCATATGTAGTGTTATTAATTATATAGTGTCCCATTGTTGTTTAGTGGTTCTTATTTGTTAGTGCGTTTATGTGTTTCATTATGTCACGTAGGCATTGTTATTGTTGGCCTAGCAGGGCATTCCCTGATCAGTGTTGCATTCCTCCCGCCTAGAGAGCGGTTGAGTTCCAGTTGTCTCCCGCATTGTGAGCGGTTGAGTGTCTTTCGTCGCGTGTGTCGCTGACAAGGGAATTTTTCGGCGGGGTCCGGAAAACCTCAACATGTTATATATCATTCGAAAGCTCTCAGCGAGCTGGTAACGTTTTTGATGTTTTTAGCTGCCGAAGAGAGCACCTGCATTTGCCCAACTTTCCTTTGCCTCTAAAATTAACATTTTCACTATATATGCTATCTTTATCGACTTTAAAATTGATTTATACGTGACAGTAGATCATAGAAACCCAAATTACTGAACTTCTGATCATTTTAGGAGGAAAAATTTTTTTAGGCCATTTGTCACCAAAGGAAAAATTTTGGTGAAAAATGACCTGTTTTGTATGGAGCCAATGCAACTTGTTTTAAGCCGATTTTCGAGGTTTAAGCTACTAATTCCGCATTTGCAAGTCGTTTTTACATGACAAATAATAGTTGGCATATTATATTTCGCATTAAAATTTTCATTTTCTCAAAAAGTTCACCTATTTCCAAAAAAGTCCCTGTTGCTTCCTTTATCAGCTGCTAATGCATTATTTTTACCTGCATCTTATTTATGTACAAGAACAACTCGGTTACATCCCGTATAAAAAAATCCCTGTTCGAATTCTTTACTTTTGCGGCTGCAAGTGTCTGGTCTGGAATAGGCCTTGACCAAATAAGGCCCCTTCCAGGCCCCAACGCGTCTGCGCTGCGGTGTTCCTAGCGGTTTCTTCGGCAGCTATAATCATCAAAAACGTACCAGCTCGTTGAGAGCTTTCGAATGATGTATAACATGTTGAGGTTTGCCGGACCAAGCCGAAAGATTTCCCTTGTGAGTTTCCAGAAAATAAACCTGTGAAAACCCTCTCCCTCCCTCGTCTTCTACATCGTATCGCATAGAAGTGTACTACAATAGCAACGTCTTGCTATTACATTTCTCTCTTTTTTCTCTCTTTTTTCTCTCTCTCTCTCTCCTTCTCTCCTTCTCTCTCTCTCTCTATCTCTCTTCTCTCTCTTCTCCTCTCTCTCTTCTCTCTCTCTCTTCTCTCTCTCTTTCTCTCTCGTCTTTCTCTCTCTCTCTCTCTCTCTCTCTCTCTCTCTCTCTCTCTAATCCGCCGCTCTTCGCCGCGCCCCACCACAACAGCGACGGCCGCCAACACTTTCGGGGCTCCTCTGCCAAGGGCACAGCGGACACCTCCACTGCTGGCGCATCCAAAGGACATCACCACGCTGTCAACGTTCATATTAACTTGCAGTATTAATGTTCCTTTTTTATAAGTTTCCAAGTAAGTTTACGTATATTTTTTTAAATACATGGTGAGTCTGCTAACATTCGAGAATAAAATATCCGTCATAAATGCATCGCGCTGTTGCTAAAACCACCTGGCCTTATTTTTGTGCAAAATTTATTTTTTTTTTAACAAATATGTTTGAGAAATAAAAAATTAAATCCCCTTTTTTATTTTTAAAAAATCAAGAGAAAATCGAGACTGCCCACCGAAACGGCTCCTTATCTCGGCAGAAGAGGAGTGACAAGTCGCTGACTCATTGTCAGTGGCATTGTAATCTTGAATCTTTCTGCCAGTGGTGGAATAAAGAAAACTGACATCGTCTTTTTTTTTAGCTTCTTCTTCTGCACTCTTGTGTTGCTGATGTCCTCTTCGTAGTGCTAAAGCTCGGCAGCGAGGTTTCTCTACTGTTAATCCTTTTTTTTTGAAAATTCAAAGAAAAAGACCCGCGGAAGTTGTCGAGCATCTGGACAGTCGAGTGAGATCTTTCAGGGGGATAAAGGTTTTACAACTCTCCCACTCATTCACTCTCTCTTTCTCTCTGTCTGTGTCACACAATATCTCTCTCTCTCTCTTTATTTCTCATTTTGATAGAGTAAGAGCGTGAGAGAAATAAAGTTGAATGTGTTGTTCCTTTCTTTTTGTGGAACTCCTTGGCGTTAAAACAACCGGTTGGTGAATAAACAAACTGTAAATATCATCTTTCTTCAGCTTCTGCGTTGATGTACTCTGTGTTGTGCTCACGCTCGGCCGTGAGCTTTCTCTACTTTTAACATCCTTTTTTTTATTTACTTAAAAAATAAAAGAGAAAGCTATTCTACCGATTCTGATGATTTAAGTTTTTGCAACATTGAGTTCACGTGTGGTTTTATATTTCACCGCGCACTCATATAGGATGACCATAGAAGCGACTTTGATACATGTAGTTTAGCGTGCTTGCAAAATAAATTGCGAGCAAAGGAAGATTGAGAATAGGCAAGTGGCAGTTCTAATGATGAACGAGTAAGCAGTTTCACCATGAATACTTTAATCTCTAACAGGTGGCCCTTCCTGCGGCGTACCCTCGCTTCCCGGACCCGACTGGGCTTGCCGCGCTGTCCACTACGGCCAGAATAATACAATAATAAAATACTGATCGTTACAACAATCTTTAAATTACCACGTGGTTTAACATCTTGAGTTGCAAGTTAATAAATAGGCCATAGAAACTGTTGTGGTGGAATCTCGCCTTTTAAGGCTTACTTAAATTTTTAATTATTTATCTTAGACGTTCTGCCTATTTGAGCCATGAAACATGTTTTGTAACATGGTGGCAGGATCTCCCAGAAGCTCATTGGTCTTGCTCGCTTCTGACGGAAGTTTGGCGGTAAAAGAAAATTTTCAATTCAAAATAATTTATTTGTTTAGTAGATGGCCCTGCCGTGATCTGAATGACAGGGCCAAGCAAAGGGGTTCTTCTAAATGACTCTGACTCCTTTAATAAAGCTTTGTATGGAGTTCAACTCAAGTAAATAAACAGATTTATTACAAGAAATAATACATAAACCTTGGATTGATTGGAGGATTACGAGGTGGCTATCTTAGCTAGATGACGTATCGATTGATTGGATAAGAGCGAGGAAGAGATGAGTGAGAGAGATGATCTCGGAGGAATGTGGTTGGATGAGAAGAATGAGTGGTGGTGAGATAGAAAGAAATGAAGAGAGAGTTGGTGAAGAAAGAGAAGGGATGGAGGTGTGGAGGTGGACCACCACGGAGGCGCCAAGCTTGGTCGCAAAACCCTTAAAGAACGGTAGAAAGCCGTCAGAGGGGCGGGATGGACTTACACGCAAGCATGACAACGACGCCAGGAAGAATGAGGAAAGAGTAAGAGAAAGAGAGAGAAAGCAAGTTAAGAAACAAGCTTATGAGGAATAAGCGTAAATGACGAAGTATGATGAAATAGCAATCATGACACATATTACATCAAATATGCTCAACTGGCACAAATGCCAGCAACCGCATGATAAGAATAGCCAACGGCCCATATCAATACATCATATAATAATCGAGGAAAAGTAATAGCAACTCTTCTAAATATGACATAACACACAAATAATAAGAAGAAATGTAGAGGCCCTGCCGGCCGGGACGAGCAAGAAAAGTAACAATGACCTGGCAGGGACGGGATAGGCCTAGTACGCACGTATGCGAGGGAGAGGTCAGCCGCCACGCGACCGCAACGCTGAGATTAGTCCTACACGGATGCCAAAGGGGGGGAGATACAAAATACAATTAATGTGGACTAAACATGCAGTCATTCGCAATAGTGCGAACATTATTGTTAATTTAAAAAAAAACGTCCTAAAAACGAAATAAAGACATTAAAAAAAGAAAAACAAGAATTATTAAAATTTCCGATCTACATATACAAATGTATATTTAACAGGAGCCACTACCGCTTCTGGCGGCGTACCCGCGCTTCGCGGGCCCCGACTGGGCGTGCCGCGCCGTCCACTACGGCCTCGTGACTTAGAGATACAGAGGGTATGTGAGAGAGTGATGGAGAGTAAGAGACAGAGAGAATGAGAGAGATACAAAGAGAGAGAGAGAGGAAGAGAGAGAGAGAGGGGGCAACAGAGTAAGATAGAGAGAGAAAGGGAAAGGAAGGGTCTGAAAGAGAGAGAGAGAGAGAGAGAGAGAGAGAGAACGAGAGATATGCAACGTGTGTATCTTGCTGCAAATTGGGCATTATGCGGGCGGAAGACTAACAATAAGCGTTGGCGAAAACGAAGCATATTATTTTGTCGACAATAAGTGATTATAGAATACTACATATTTACATCCTCTCAGGGCTAGCGAAATACATACTTCTTTTTTTATTTAACGCTTTTCAACATTTAGTTGATATGTGGTTTTGTACTTTACCATGCATTCATACAGGATGGCCAGGGAGTGAGAGTGATTCGCTACTGCGTCTTTTTCTGGACATGTTTGAAACCGCCGATGGTGGACTAAATATAAACTTATGGTTAGGAATCCTTTTCTTTAGCTTCTGCTGCTAGACTCTTGGGTTGCAGGTGTCCTCTTCGCTCTCTTCATTCTCGACAGTGAGGTTTCACTACATTTCATACTCTCTTTTTGTTAATTAAAAAATTAAATGGCAAATACCTTTCTTCCGCTTTTTATGATTCAACGTTTTGCAGCATTGAGTTCACATGTGGTTTTATATGTTACAATGCATGTGCATATATATGATGTCCGTAGAACTGACTTTGATGGGAAGACCATAAGGAGAATAATATAAGAGAAAATAATATAAAATGCGAGCAAAAACAATGCCTCCGTGTTTTATTTTGAAGATGATTTCTTCTCGCACCAATCACTCGACATCTGTTGAAATATCCTCTTCTTAATTCCTTTATTCTGCTTACGATTACTGTTGTATATTATTTACAACAAATTATTCAATTTCATATTTGCGATTACCGCTCTTTAAAAGGACAGCTTTAAATAAAAAAATTGTTTTTATTGAACTTATTGCTGCAATATTAAGTGATATTTAAAAAAACCAAAGAATTATTCAATTTATTCTCACCTATAACAAACAGGTGGCCCTGCTGGCGGCGCTCACTCGCTTCCCGAGCCCCGACTGGGTGTGTCGTGCCCAGGGATGGTCAAAACCAGGCCCGGGCCCGGCCCGCTGTCCCGCGGCCGGGCCGGCCCGGGCCCTGGGGGTAAGCGGGCCGGGCCGGGCCGGGCCCTATTTTCAAAATCTCGGCCCGGGCCTGCCAAATTGGCAACGGGCCGGGCCCGGGCCCACCAAATTGGCAACGGGCCGGGCCGGGCCTATGTTAAAACGGGCCCGGCCCGGCCCGTGGGGTATGCGGGCCGGGCCGGGCCGGGCCCTGCCTTCAAAATCTCGGCCCGGGCCCGCCAAATTAGCAACGGGCCGGCCGGGCCCGGGCCCGCCAAATTAGCAACGGGCCGGGCCGCTTTGATCATCCCTGGTCGTGCAGGTCGAGTGGGGGTCTCCAAAAGGAGAGAGAAAGAGAGAGAGAAATTAAGAGAAAGAGAGAGCGGGGGGTGGGGGGAGGGGGAGAAACGGAGAGCGAATGAGAGAAAGAGAGAGGAACAGATTAAGATAGAGAAAGGGGGTCGGAAAAGAAGTCGTGATAGGGTAAGAGAGTGAGCGAGAGAGGGAGAAAGAGAGAAACTGAGAAACTGAGAAAGATAGAGAAGAGTTATAAGGAATGACAGAGAGAGATAGAGTGAGAGAGAGACTAAGAGTACGCTCTTCCTCAACACCCATGGGTTCTCCCCGATGGCGGAAGTCATAAAAATCACTTTCTCTCTCTCTGGATATGTATGTATGGCCATGGAGTGAAAATTTTGTCTGTCCGAGAGCTCCTGTCATTTTGACAAAGAAGCCAGCCACCCTGACTGACAGGACGAATGAGGGTCGCAAAAGGAAGTCTTTAGTTTTCTCTCCCCTTCACTTTCCTGTTTTGTAAACAGAAACAAATAAAAAGACTTTTCCTTTCCTCTCATGGCCCGAGTAACATGTCTACATGGCGAGTGCATTGATGTATAAAATATTCCATCATGCAAACGATACGACGCTTTTATGCAGCGCATAAATTTACACATCTTTAAATATGGCCTCTGTATACGCGTCTTCAGAAAATATTTCGAATGCATGTTTACCACTTGGCACAACGGTCCCATCAGAATTCAAACGTTTCTGCCGGATTTTGTTTATCTGCTTGAGTTTAAAACTGCCGGTGGTGGAATAAAAACAACTATAATCATATATTTTAAATAAATAAATCTCAGCTTCTTCTCCAATACACTTGCGGTGCCGATGTCCTCTTCGTTATGCTCACGCACTGCAGCTAGCTTTTCAGTTTTTAAGCCTCTTTTTATTAATTGGAAAATTCCAAGAAAAGAGACCGTTCTGTCGATAATTTTCGCAACGTAGAGTTCACATGTGGTTTTATATTTTGCCATGCATGTATATAGGATGGTCGTATTACTGGCTTTGATCGTGTGGTGGTACGAGTTGCAATAAATCATTAAATGCGATAAAAGCAAAAAAGAAAAAAAAAGCAGCTGTGTATGCTGATAAGAGGATAGGAATGAGTTTTAATTTTTTTAATTAACTGATTGTGACTATTTTTCCTCGGAATGTTGCGAGGAGGAACCAGTGATTCCTGCTCGCCACAAGTAACATTTGTTAATTACTTTCTTCTGCTCATCGTTAGTGTAGAATATCTATAATCAACTACCCAATTACATGTTGTATAATTACTATTTATGAAAAAAGGCAAATTTCAATTAATAAATATATTTTAACTCACAAAATTTTTTGATCAAATGAAAAAAAAGAATTATTAAATATTCCTCTTATCTATAACAGATGGCTCTACTGGCGGCGTATCCTCGCTTTCCCTGGCCCCGACTTGGCGTGGATCGCCATATAAGCGACTTTGATGAGTGTTTCTTTTTTAATCCTGCCAAAAAATAAAATGCAAACAAAGGAAGAATGAGAATAGGTAAGCGGCTGTTCTAATAGACGAACTATTTACAGTTATTTTAGTCCTCAAAATATGAACACCATATCCAAAATTATATTTTGCTGGATGTGGGAAAGTAAGAATATAACGATCTTTTCATGTAGTTTCGTTCTCAACGAGCTACGACTTTCGTGGTACTCTCATGGTCAGATCATTTCGTTTGGTGATGTTCTTACTTTGTCTCCTTGTGTCGTGGTCTTCATACCTTCGAACGTCACATCCACATAGTAAATAGATTGAACCATCTTGCACCGAAATGACCACAACCGATTGCAACATTTTGAGCCCAATTCCTCAAAATTATTTATTGCATCAATATCTAGAACAGAGCAAAAAAAGAGAATGGCGGACAAGAGGAAGGTTTGCTTGAATATCAGTAAGAATTAATATCGGGATAAAAAATCATTTTGTTACACATTTTCTAAAGACTTTAAACCTCTTTAGTAGTCGTATTGTTCTGCGTCTAACACTTGATCATCTCGCCGGGATATTTGATGTTGAGGATGACTAAGGTCATGTTGTAGACAGGCCCGTTGACGAACTCCTGCGGCACTTCTAAGTCGAATTGACGCTTGCAACCCTAATATGTAAATTAAACTCTTTTTTAAAGATTTAATTTACTGTACTCGATTGCCTTCCTTTTTATAATTTGTCTGCTTAATTTTTTTTCATCTATTGAGACTAAAAAAGCCTATAGTTAGTTACTTCAAGTAAGGAAGACCTATTCACAATTTCGCAATCACATCCTAGGATTTTGTTTGTTATCAGTGGAAGCATTTATCACCCAAATCGCATTTCGCAAAAAAAATCTGGTAGTTGTGAAAAGGCATAATTTTTTAATTTATTTTGGCAGCTCCATAACTGATTTGTTCATTTCATTTCATGCAGATCGTTCGAATAAGTTCTTGATAAAGGAAAAAAGAAAGAGAAAGAGAGCGATAGAGGTTGAGGGGCACGATTTTTCCATTCAACTATTTTAGTGGACTAACTGTATGCACTACAACTTCTTCGTATTCGAACGTATATATTTACAACGTAAAAATATTTAAGGACCATACAAAGTAAAATGTTTGACCTCCTTCTTTTGCTCCCGTGTCAAGCCGCAGTCGTGAATGAAGCGCACGAAGGGCTCAATCGAACCGACCTGAAGATAGAACATCTAAAAACTTTAAAGCACAAGTCTCCCTCTCTCTAGCTCTCTTACTCTCTCTCTATCTCTCTCTCTTTCTCTCTCTCTGCTGTTCCTGTTACTTCTTCACATTCTGCTAACCTCGTCCTCTCCGCCCGTCACTTCGAATTCGCCTCTGTTATTTGACTTCACCTCCATGAGCATGTCATTGGGGTCGACTGAAAGTTCCGCGAAAGTCAAATTAGAGTGGCTCACAAGGAAACTTTGGCCATCAAAAAATGTGGAAAATAAAACAAAAAGATAATAAAGAATACTTAATTTTTAAGAAAACATGTAAAATTATTAAAGTAAAAAAAGAACCATACTCATGTCGTATTCGATGAGCTGTACGATAACTTTGCCCAGATACCACCCACGGCACATAGTCTCGCCCTTCACTGTGACGTTCTGCATCTTGGCAGAAGAGAGAGCGGCAAGGGCAAATAGAGCGGCGAAGGAGAGGAAAAGTGAGCTCATCTATGAGAGAGGCAGAGAGAGAGTGTGTGTACCTGAGAGAGATATTGAGAGACAAAGAAGCAGGATAGAGCAAGATAGCGTGTAAGACAGAGAGAGAGAGAGGGAGAGAGAGACAGGGAGAGAGAGAGGGAGAGAGAGTTAAGGCGACGCAGAAACGGTCTGGCATTTCTAGTAAAGGTAATTTTTATTTATATAAGAGAGTCTAGATCTTTTGGAAAACTAAAAGAAAATTTCGGCTGATATTCTTTTCCGACAACTGTCTCTCTTATGTCAACACAAGATAGGAAAGAGAGATTTTAACAGAATCTCACTATCTGTTTTTCTTGTAGATAAAACTTTTAACAACATAGTCAAAATTAATTTTATGCGGAGAGAAAAAGTAGGGTTTTTAAATGCCAAACGGTGTAGGTTCGGAAGTGTACATCAACTCCAATAAACTCGTACCATTCATAATCGGCTGAAGCCGACTCCTCCTGTTTTTATTGCGCTCTCTGGCTGTCTTATGTCTTACTGGTACAGATCAGTGTTTGTACATCTTCTCTTTCTCGTCTGTTTTGCCGGTCAGCGTCTGCCGTGCTATTAATCTAGGAAGAAAACTGAAACCAGAGCTGAATGAAATATGAACGAGCATAAATAAAAGATCATGCAGGTTATGCACCGGTTTACTATGGAAAAAGGCTGAGTTCAGTCACATTTACCCTTATCCAATGCGTATCGTGGCGTATGTTTCAAACTGCTATGACCATGAAAGGTCGCTAAAGTTTTTATCTCTGACACGAGAGAGTGAGTAAAAGTAAGAGAAGAAAACATTCTAAAAAATTTCTACTCACTTTTGCCCTCTCAGTTTTTCACACTATTTCCGCATTTCTGAATGTGACACAACTCTCAACCAAGAACAAGTGGAATTTGAAACAAGTACGGCCTAGTAAAATTTTTTGAATTCAACTCAACTTGTTTAGCCTCGACAGCTAGTCGCTTTTAAATATAATTCTTTGTTGGTCCGTGCTAATTTTATAAATTTTACTTGCTATTTCAGTCCATTTAGGCTATTGAAGTGGACGGAGCCAAAGAAGCGAGCGGGTGGAATTGCGGCGAAGATTCGAGTTCTCCGGTCGCTCACTGAGCACTCTGCGCGAAGGGCGCCAAGCAGGAGTCGCATGGAAGATTGCGGTATGGGTGCAGTTATTACCATTTACCCTTTTAAGGCCAACTTCACTGCTTCGAATTAGGGTTTGTATTGCTATTATGGCTGATTAGTTTTACTCTCTATGAAAATTGTTGCTATTTAGTGCTTCATGATAATAAAAAGTGTTTGCAATACTTAAATCTGCTGTATTCATATGTCTATTCAGCTTGTGATAGCGACGCCCGACTCGGAGTTCGCCATTCGTGAGGACGTCAAGGCGTTCATCTTCAATGGTGCGGTAACTTGCTTGGCGCCGGCGCCAGAAAGAGCAGGGACTGCTTCTACACTCGCCGTATAAAAAGGTGAATCTTAGATATTTTATTTAGATATCAACTACGAGAACATGTTCGATGAACTGCCGATTGTTATCAAGAACAGCCAGTTGGTTTTAAGCTTTGCTTATTTAAAAGAATACTATAAGATGGAATATGTAGGTTAGAAATAGATAGTTCTGCAACCTGATTACCCTTAGGAAATTGCTTGAATTTCGATGCAAATCTCAACTAAGTTTGAAAAGTAAATAATGAAGAAATTGCGTTGAGATCGCTTGAGAAGTGCATCCGCAGTCTGATCTCGAATGTGGATTAGCTTGACAAGGCGATCCAGCCATTCTCGAAAAACCAGAGCGACAAGCAGAGACACGACTCCAATGTCAACAATCTCCTCCAGAAACGAGTGAGTATTATGTGTATGCTGCCTACTTTTATGAAGTTGTTCCTTATCCAACAAGGTACCGTGCATAGCACACCGGCAATAGATATACATATTCCTGGTAAAGAAAGTACTTTTCGAGTAGATTTTAATGGGGAGCATAATATGAATGGATTCAGGTGACGGGTGAGAACATTGTCAAGCTCTTCCTCGCGGAGGGAATTGCGGATGAGAAGGCGAAACCTTGAGCGAGTATCCAACACGTGATCTTCCCTCCCAGACAGGCAATTCCCCGCCCTTGCTGGGAGGCCGCATCTTTCTTTTATTCTAGCACAGGCCTTCTTTATCTGCCGGATATTTTATTAATTGGTTTTCGCTTTCCCATTCTACTTCTTAAATCATGGCATGGAAAGCCGCGCACACGAACAAAACTTCCCGTTTGAAAGAAAGACCCGCGAGAAGTTTAGACGCCCTGTGCTGTTACTCCCCGTTGTTGTTTTCTCTTTAGCCACTATGGATTGGAAATCTTTTTAAATGTTTTTGTTTGCAAAATAAAAAAATAAGGTTTTTCATATTCTACCGTACCCTGAGCTGACCGTATCGTTTCCATTATTCCTTGTCGAGCTGTTGGGTGATGTTGATATAGTAACGATATTTAACTAGCCTCACAAATTAATAGCCATATAAATCCGAGTTCATATAGTTCCATGGGGTTCGGTAGAACTGTTCGATTGGTACTGTAATTTTGTGCGCGAAGCTTGTTTGTTTTCCCATAGTTGTTATTACTAGCTTGTTCATTTTCCCCAGTTTTTGTTTTTTTTTCTTTTCGTTACATTTATTTCCTTGGTTGGTGTTGCTCTTTCCATGTCGAATAAATTTACTTTTTTCTTTCGAAAGTCTTACTTCCAAATCAGCAGCGTCTCGCAAATGCAGCAGATGCTCCAGCACAGTAGCGCCCACTTATCAGAGGTAATCGGACGTGAGTGGTCCACTATCCCGCTCTACAACTCCTTTATCACTTCCAGTGTTCCTGAGTTGTGTTGCGGTGGTTGTGCTTGCTTAGTTCGTGGAGGTATTGCCCAGTCTCCGAGTGTGTAGTGGTTGAGTGCAGCCGTGAGTGCCTACATAAGCTCCCGCACTCTCGCTGGTGATATGCGAAAGCATTCTTGGAGGAGCACTTCGCTTTGCGAGGAAATCGCCAATGGATGTTGCCGAACATCCATTAAATTGGGGTGGCGAGACCGAATTGCCATCAATAAATTGTTCATATTTAACTTCAAGGCATAAATCCTCTGCAAAAAATCTAGAAACGCTGTGAAAAGATCATAATGAAAAGGAAATCCAAAAGGATTCCCCAGAAGAACTCTAAGAAATATTTCATTGAAATTTCACTGAACTCAAAATGAAACATTCATGAACGTTTGGCCAAACTGGCGTCAGTTTTCTCAAGATTAATAGCACTTCTGATGTATGTATCTATGTACATGACTCATAATTGCTTCTAGAATCTCGTCTTTGTTCGATTGATCTCGTGTATCTGTTAATATGAATCGCAGTTTGTTCTAGAATATATTTCGCCATATTTCACAATTGTTTTGATGAGTCATATTGATTCCAGATCTTTCGATGTTCTATTTCTCTTGCGTTCCTCTCACTGTCTGCGATCGTTGTTACGGAATCCGCGTCTCTTAAAGAAGCTGTCCGCGACGTATATATATATATATGTGTTTATCTGGTTTGCATTGCATTGAAAAGGATAGAGTGAAACAAGCATAAAACGAGAGAAAATAGACACAATCAGACAATAAGAAGCTAGCAACGTGGCTGCCAATTTGTGGGGGGGGGCGATGGAGTATAGACGTATTGTTTCATGAGGGCATTTCTACAGTTTTTTGACTCGTGAGACGTTTCTAGATCCACAAATGATGACCCGAGAGTTATGTATTTCGTATCTGTGCACATACATACATATATATATATCGAAATTCAAAATTCACTGGGCTTTAATCAGAATGAAATCCTTATTAAATTTAGCAACTTTTTTCTAGTATTTGCAAAAGCCGGCTTACTTATTTACAACAATTAACAGCAAGAAATATAACTCCGGCACTCCCGTGACACTACAAACAGACTGTTCCGAAAAGGAAAATATAGAGGCAAGAATGAGGTGTCAAGAAGGGATTCATCGCAACCCGTTGGCATGGCGTGGCTGTTCTGCGACTGCAAGGGCGACTACGGACACGGCAGTCGATTCACTCTCCGATGAGCAGGGTCTTCTTGTAAAAACTGTGCCGTAGAGCAGGTTTATTAGTCTCTTCATCAGAGCTCTGCAAGCGTGACTATGTCAAAAAGGTGTCCATGCAATTTGTAATCACGAATGATTATAGGACTCGTAAATGCCCTTCTCACTTCTTCTTTATTTCCTTTATTGTTGCCTTATTTTTCACTAAAAGGCTATCCCTGAAGCAGTCCTGTTACGTTAGCACATTTATAATAATCATACACTTTTCTTAGTGCATTTGATTCGACAACTTATTTCATGACAGCAGATAAAGATAAGGATAAAAATAAAAGATAAAAGATAAAATGGAAGCAAAATATATTTTTAGAGAAAAACCCAAGAGCTCGTTGGTAACCACGCGAGCGCCACAGCAAAACGAGCGAGTTTGCAAGCGAATGCGTCGAGATCACGCAGATTGCCGCCCATACAATCCCTACAAAAAATTTCTTAAAAGAAATTTCTAAAAATTCTACTCATTAATCCTAAATTCATTATAACTTTTGGCTTCTTTGAGCTTCCGTCAACTGAACAGTTCTTTTTTATTCTTGACGAAAACCTCGACGAAAATATAATTGACGAGAACGAAGAAAAGATTTGACGAAAACTCACTTGAAGAATAGTCAGTTGAAGAATGACTATTCTCAGGACACCAAATTTTACACTCTTCAGCAATATACTAAAGCTAACGCTAACCAATTTTCTTTAAATTCATTACAGCGCACGCGATCAAGATGAGAAAGGGTCCAATGATGAAAACTGAAGGAATAATCATCTGAAATAAGAGTTGGGGTTTATCCAAAATCTTCTCTCCTTCTCTCAACAAGTATCAGTTTCTCTCTCCATTTCCTTCATACTCACAGCCAGGCCCTCTCCATTTTTGAAGGCATCCGCTCGCAGCTTGTCTTTATCTCCTAACACATATGCAGCTACATACATATTATCGATTGCTTGTTAACAAAATTGGCGACCACTCTATCCTGCTAACAGTTAGAACGGATAATAAGACCTTAGAACGGATAATAAGACGAGCAAATGATTACATACTCCCTTTTATCCAAATTCTTTTCTCCTTTTCACAACCCTCATATTAAGCACAACCATCTTTCCTGCATATTCTCTGTTTTTCCTTTATATTCACAGCAAGGCCCTATATATTGTTGAAGACATTTATCACCTATCTGTTTTCTCAACCTATGCAACTCTTGACTGCTTGTTTACAATATTGGTGACTTGTTTATCCTGCCAATAACTTATAAGACCTGGTAGAGAACGGATAGCATCATATGCCGATGGAGATCTCGTGTGTTCTCGCTCATGATATTCGCATATTGGCGCAGAATGTAAAAGAAGTGAGCCGACACGATGACCATGAGGAAGATCGTAATGCAGATCAGCTGAATTATAAACGTATTATCTTTCAATATCGTAAGGATCTTATCAAGCAATGACAACGTTACAAAGATCTTATCTTGTGCAATGTTGCAAGGGCTATACCTTGCAAATTCAACTGCAATAGCTAGTTGAAATCATTTGATATGAACTCGCACTAATTTCTGTCAACAACCTCAGCCATATATGTACAGATTTCACATACACATAATTTTTTTATTAATGTGCATAACAAATAAATATCTTGCATTTGAGATCCTAACCCCTTCCATATATACGAAGGCCACACGAAGAAAAGAGACACCGTCGACGCGCATTCTCAGAGCAAACGAAGTGGGCGCAGCAGCCACGAGTGGCAGCAGCTCCGGGTAGCGCTCAAGGATGGCTTTTTTGGCACCCCCCCCATTTCTTTTTACTCTCTCAACCTAAATAAGAATCATGTGCAATTTCAAATTGTCGTAAAAAATTTCACATTCTTTTTCTCGCGTTTATTTTCTTCTTTTTTTTGTAACGAAATAACAAGCAAGAATGAGGGAGTGACCTACTCCTAAAGCGGCAATTTGAAATTGTCTTAATTATTACTTTATGATCATCCTCCTACATATACAATATTTGCCGTTTGTTATATTGAAAAAAAACAATGCTCTTTCCATATAACTAACAAGAGCGACAACTGGCCGAGCATCGATCATCTCCGATCGGGACAATGAGAGTGGCACGGATACAAGACAGAAGAGTGCCACGATGAACACAGTCAAGATAACAACCGTTCGCTGAAGATCACTTTTTAATGCTTCCATTAGAGGGAGGAGTACTATTTTTCAACGACCTTATCAAGGGGGTGCTATTAAAAGGGAGACTAATCGTGAAAATACGGTAACTGTCTTAGATGGGGGTATCATTTGAACGGAAGTTCATATAAAGCTTAAATTCGAAGCAAATATAGTATGATGCAGCCAACTAAAACATCTGGTTTTTGTGCTTTCTTGCTGTGACCGGAAAGCAGGTGGTGTTATTTCGTCAGATTTGCTTAGGTCGTTCTTAACGCTGACTTCTCCGATTTCTTTTATTCTGTCAAGATTTTCTAGGATTTTATAGCCGAAAAAAACAGGTGAATTTTGGGACCATGGTCAGTTATACATCAATGGTATCATTGAACGCCATCCACGAGCATAACAATGCACATTTATTTTGCCGTTCCTGAAGCATGGTTGCTGAAAAAGTGATACATGAAATCTATGAAATTCTGTTGAAATTGGTAGAGAAATCGGCAAACTCTTGAAACTTTTCGTGGACAAGTACGACGGCTCAACGAATTCCATTAGCTACATAAAGCCAAATTCTTTCGTAAATTTTACGATGTTACTTGTGTCCGCCTCCATGGACCAGCAGCAGCAAAAAGTTAACCATATGTTCGGTACACCAATTTCTCAGACCAGAATAACCAGAAAAACGTGGGTCCTTGTGTCGCAATCGCCATCAAACAAACTTGTCAACTAGCAAGTTGACAAATGGCATTTGGCATGAAAAAGTAAGAAAACCCAAAATTTTTTTTGTAATATATGATCATGTGCTCATTGACAGATATCTCAAAAGCCGAACTTGCCCTTCCAAGCTTGAGTGGATGTGACGGGAGCAAGACGGCACGGTGCTGATAAAGGACGTTGAGTATGAGTCCGGATGCTAAGAGTAGACCCATCGTGAACAGAACCACCTTGGAAATTAAATAGAAAGAGGATAAAAGATATTTTTAAAAATCTTTGCGCCGGCCATGCTTTGGCGCCTATTTTTTGTTTAACCAATAATAAGCCATCTCTTTCAATTACATATCAATTACATATATTTTCGTTTGAGGCTACGTATGGCACCAAGGATACTGTATTTCTGTGGGCATAATAAGCATCAGGCAGTTTAAAAAAACACGTGAACTATTTGCAGTACAAACCACTTGCGCATGAATGTCGACGTGGAGTTGACAGAGGATACCCGTGCAGTAACCGGCGCCCACCTAGCGGACAAATGAATAGGACTGTGATTTTGATTCCGGAAGATAATACTTTTATGGTAGCTTCTTTGATGGCTACCATAAGGGATACAAATCCTCGCATTCAGCTTAAAGGTAAAGTTTTTAAAAAGGCCAGAATTATTAGTACGTACTGGCACGAGTGGAAAAGGACACAACAGGATGGCGAAATGGATGTCGATCAGCGTTGCCATGATCTGAATTTAAATTTTAAAAAACTAATCGAGCGAAAACTGTTGCACATTCCGACACAAATAAGGTTATTTTAATATTCAATTAATTACTTAATTATTTAATTGATTTAATTTAGATGACATTCATGACAAACCTGAATGAACAGTAAGTATTTTCGAAAGTCGCGACTCGTCTTGGACGTGTGCCAAATGATTGCGTAGATCATGAATGCGGAGAGTGAAAGTGAGATGGCAGCCACCGAGTGAAGGAACACGCTAACGATGGTCTCGGTCTCTTGGAATGGAAGGATCGGTGGCGGCGAGACGGACATATAGTACTGTAGATAGGATAAACTGTTGTTTTTAAACGATGTTTTACGCTTTAGACACAAATAAAGCAGATGTAAGAGCCGTTCACTGAAGACTTATTGTTTCAGAAACGCGGAACAATTTGCATTTGTCGGCAACATAATTTCAGAAAGTGTGAACCATTACCTTCTGCTTCCTACAAAGTTACAAGGATGAAAAATATGGCGAGGCCAAACATTCTTTTTTTACTCTAGGTGTTTCATACACTCTAAACAGAAGACGGGCCAAATACATATTTTAGTGCGCGCATTTAAAATGGCCTTGATCTACTACTGTAGAGCAGGGTAATTTTAAACATCATTTTGCTCTCCTGCGCAAGCTCAAGCAAGTATCCATAGAGAGTCAACACGCAAACAAAGTGAAAGATGTATAACCAGAAAGTGGGTGTAGCAGGTGACATTTTAATATGGTCATGCCTGGTCTCTAATTAAGCTACAAGACATGTAATTATGTCGATTTCACTTTTGCACAACTGTGTTCAGTAAGCAATACGCTCATTTGCATTTGATATTTGCCTCATGACGAACAAGGAAATGAAAGAGAGCAAAAGTGTTCTGGAATTTCGATCTAAGCATGTTCGTACGACAACTAATCTTTATACTAGCAACCCGTCATGTCCCTGGGTAAGTCCAATGATTGAGGGAATCAATGACTTTTTAAATATTTATGTGTGTGTGCTCATTGAAAGTTCATTATAAATCCATGCCAATCCATGATGTAATGAAATCTTTGCTGTCAGGAAAAATTTGATTCAACTTCATTTTTTTTCAATTTATAACGCATGATACATCAGGCGCAAATAAAAGTTCAGTCAGTTCATCTCAAATTGGTAACATGACAGAATGATCTAAAAAAAATTTCCTTCAATATATGCACATAAGAAACATGCTTATAATACGTATTGAATTCTCGGTTTCTTGGAGCAGGTGGATTTCTAACGAGGAAAGGAACTCTTGTGTTGATGAAGGGCTGCAAAACACTAGTTTGGCGATCGATTACATTTCATTTATAGTTAGACCAATTCCTATATTTTTGCACAAGATCTTATTAATGCAATGAAAAGTTTTGCATATGAAGCCGCGTTAGACAATTTTGTCCGACGACGGATGACAAGAGCGTTTTGTTAAAGATTTTTTTCCGAATCAACATTCCACGCTGTTTCAGTCGTTTCATTTTTTTTTCATATGTAATATAAATTTAAGAAAAAAACAAATATGATGTCGCCTTCACTGAAAAAAAATGTAAAAAAAACTTTCCAAAATCAGCAAAAACTCAGTGGAATGCGGCGACAACATTCGTAACATTTCCCTTGGTAGCATTTGCTTGCAGTGGTCGATGATTCGAGAGTCCGGTCGAGGCAGCTTG
The DNA here is from genome assembly GCA_945643635.1 of Allodiplogaster sudhausi. NCBI lineage: Eukaryota > Metazoa > Nematoda > Chromadorea > Rhabditida > Diplogasteridae > Allodiplogaster > Allodiplogaster sudhausi. The sequence continues at coordinate 5,284,664 of CALZFC010000006.1, read as the reverse complement.
AGCACATCGATCAGGTGGCCTCAACTTTCGCAGCAGACGCGCCATCAGCAGCGTCACTGATTGTGAAGAGTCCTTAGAATAAGAAGAATGGGTGCTCGAACTACATATTTGCGTCATCTGCAGAGTCACCCTCACAATAAGAAACTGCTGGGTCCCAAGACAGAAATCGGGTCCCAAGTCAGAGAAAGACTGTACAAAGATACACTGAAATTTAAAAAAAAGTATAGCGGGTTGGCCAAAGAAACAAATAGTGTCATAAAAAGGAACTTTGCCTCCAAAAAGAGCCGCGTTTTTTCTTCTTGAGACCCGCAGTCTCGAATATGTATATCTAAATATTGATTGCTCATCAATCGCGTACAGAGGTGCAAGTTGGCCCAACTTTTTTGGGCCCGGCCGGCCCTTAGGGCCTAAAATCTCGGCCCGGCCCGACCCGCGGGTTTCGGGCCCTTGAATTTTGGGCCCGGCCCGGCCCGGGCCGGCCCAATTTTTTAAACATGTCAAATTCTTACTTCTAATTCGTCCCTTTATCATAAAAAAAATTTTCGGTTCGATTTACTGTTCACAAAGCTTCCATTGGTTGCATTGAAAAGCGGAATACGAATCCTAATCTGCAATATTACGTATGACCAGTACGAAATAGGGCGGTCGTGAGCATGTTCGCCTGCAAATTTACGAAAAACGGGCCCAACTGGGCCCAGGGCCGGGCCCTAGCTTGGGCCCGGCCCGGCCCGGCCCTACAGGGAGGGCCCTAGCTTGGGCCCGGCCCTGCCCGGCCTCTTGCACCTCTGATCGCGTACTCTGCTGTTCGCCTCAGAGAGGGATGCGGCGACGTCGCGTTGAAATCGACCGGGTAAAATCTTCAAGAGTGCCCAGTGAAGTTGCCTCCTGAAGCGTAATGCCAATGAGCTGAGCTTCTCGAAGTTCTCTCGCTTTTTATTTACCCATACATATGTACATATATATTGTTTCGTCGCCAAAATCATGCGATAATATGTATATGTATATTGTAATATATCATATAAATGTATGTATATATTTTATATATATAAATATGATATATAGTGTCAAATCAATTGCCAACCGAAGAGCGCTACTGTAAGCCGCAGAGCGCCAAAACATCACGACCGTATTCGCAAGTGAATGCGTCGCTACTATACAAACGGTCGTCCATATTATCCCTAGAAAAAGAGCTTATCTGTTGTCGTAGTTTCGAAACAGGTTGTCTTTTGTATTTTGCTTCATTTTGACGTGCAATTTGCTTATCGTACAATAACATTCATAAAGCAATGGAACAATTACATTTTTTTGTATTGCCATGCTTACGAGCCAAAAAAAACATTAAGTTCCTTCTCACCAATCTTCCGGAATTTCAGCGTTATTGAGATGACCAAAATAGCAACTGGTATTAAGACGAATACGGATGGGATCGCGATCTGAACTTCTTACAACTAGAAATGCGTCGGATAATTCCACGGTTTTAGATGGAAATGCGTATGCGGATATGTAATTAGTAGTCCACTTCTTGTAAGCTGAAGTGGAACAGTAATTTAATTTGCACACAGTTCATCTAAAAGCGTGGAAATATATATATATATATATATATATATATATATATATATATATATATATATGTTATAGAATATCAGATATCACAAGTTTATAAAATGTGTGGATACCTGGCATATAAGAGAGAGATTCCGGCTGACAGCGTTCCGAGCATTAGCTGAAGGACCTTTCACTATAGAATTAAAAATTCTTTTTTTGAATTCGCGCCTTTTTCCTGACACAAGAGCAAGGGATCATCTGCTTTAGAGGGCCCGCAATCATTAGGAAAATAATTCAAATATATTACAATTAAGTTTTGTACTCCTTCAATTCTCTGTCAAATGAGGCAGCAATAATCCGCAAATACTAACGTTACTTTTCTACCGCATTCCGTTGCACTTCATTTTTTTACCCATCCATCTCAAACAATGTCTTTTTTTATAAACATTTTCTTCACAATACCATGATAACATAGTAGATGGACACCATGACGAAGGAGATGCCATTGGCACGGATTTCGACAGCCACAGCCCCAGGCGCCGACGCCACCATCGGCAGCATCTCGGGGTAGTGCTGCAACTGCTGTCGTCAAAGTAAAGCAGAGATTATTAGCTTCCTTTTAAGAACGGCTACACAACAACAAACATAGTGTTTGACATCGAGAACTTTCTGAGCACCAACAACATTGCTGCCTTTTCTCTTTTTTATTCTACCACTGATGTAAATCTCAATCAAGCTTCTTCTTTTTTTGAACGCCTGTCTTACAATTAGCAGCCGAGATGCTCAATTTCAATCAATCGACGCTGCTCCCGGAGATGCTGTTGGCTGGCAGGGCTCGGCATAATCTTCGTCGGCCACTCCGTCGAAATCGCCGGTGCCCACTGATCGCCCACTCCCATGTGATTAGATCCCCATGTGCCTTCCATCAACACATTGGATGAATAAAGTGCGCGAATAAAGTTTTTTTTAAAGTTTTAGCAGCCGACTTACGAGCGCCACGAGAGCGAGAGGATCGACGAGCTCGGAGCGCGTCAGAGTCACGGGCACCTGTTACGAAGAGGTACTATCGAAGGGCTCAAAGGGTAACTGGAGGCACCGGGATTCGAACCCGGGACCACCTACTCATGGGTCGGCTGCTCTACCACTGAGCTACACCCCTACGACCATGGGATCTTTCTCTGGACTTATGGGCTCTACTACACACCGCGATGGCGCCGTAGATCGCGACGACCGATGCGGTCAAGAGGACGCTTGCACGCTGAAATGATAATCAGTTATTACATCAGTAAATAGTTAGTACAGCCACACGGGATATGTATTAAAACCGTGTAAATCATGAAATAATCCTTGCAAATTAATAGAGAGAGAAAAAATCGATTAATTTACTGTGATTGGAAATTAGTAAATCGGCTCTTTTAAGATTAATTAAAGCTAAAACAGAGCCCATTTCTCCCTCTATTCAAGCCGTAGGCGTCCGAAGAGGAATTACAGCTGTCTCCGACCGATTTATACATATGTTTTACATGTCCGATGGCGAAGAAAATGGAGGCGGAATTTATTGATTTTTGCAATTCGCCAAATTTGGATGCTCATGCGACAATACGGATATGATAGGTACTCGCCCTTCCTGGCTTGAGCGGATGCGAGGGCGGCAAGACGGCGCGATGTTGGTAGAGGGCGCATAACACGAGGCTGGAGGCCACGAGAGCGCCGAGTGTGAACAGAACAACCTGGAATAATGTATGTATAAGCATTTATAGACTGGTGTGTTAGGGCTAACAAAACTACACTTAAAATAAGCAACTTTCACATTTTTATATACATTTGAAGAGATTACATACATATATGAATATGAGACCTTAGCGAGAGAGAAAACAGATGTTTATCCGTCCCGGACAACCAACCACTTGAGCAAGCACATCGACATGGAGTTGGCACAGGATGCCCGTGCAATAAGCGGCAATCACCTGCATTGAGACTACAATATTTCATGCTTAAAAAACTAGTCAAATAACTCAGGAGATCTGAAGAACAAAAAAAAAGTCGAATTAAACGACGATGGGCAAGTTACGACACCTATGCTTTTTCTTGATTAAATGAGATGAAAAATAGCTTTGTATTCTCATTAGCTTTTCCTCATCTGGTGTGAGGGTAGCAATTATTTGATATAGAGACTATAATATTTCGCAAAATTTACATATTCATAGGTTAATTAATGAGTTTCCTTTCCAGCTCCTTTATGGTGCACGAAAATAGCTAAATAATGGCGTACTGGATAGACGGGATGTGGACAGAAGAGAATGGCGAGATGAATGTCGACCAGTGTCGACATCATCAGCAAGACAGAATACACACAGAAAAAGACAATCCGATAAGTTGGTGGGCGGAGCTTAATGAGGCTCGCTGAAGCCGCAAAACACTGCGGAATATCTTTGCAACATCTTTTATAACTGTGACTTTTGATAAGTTGTGAGTACATATTACGACTCGCTATTTACCACTTGGATTTATGTTGTGCGGAGCAGAGGTGTATATGATTTGTTTCTTCGGAATTTTGTTGCTCAACCGTGCAAGTATTTTGTGTTAATCTTGGAAGAAACTGAAAAAGCTATTCTATTAATCTTCAGAAACTGACGCTATTTGGGTTTGGCCTTGGTACTGTGTACTGATGTTCCTGATTCCATTTTAAAATCATCCCGAAGTTTCCGTTTTGATCCATGGTTCCAACCTTCCGTTCTATTTCTACATTGTTATGTTGAAATATCACAAGTCCCGCAACCTATGTACAAGAGATCAGCCGCGCATTCAATCTTGGTCAAAGTCGCGCTGACTAGTCGACGATGTTCAATTTAAGCGTTCAGCGCTGGATGATCTATCGTCGAGCCTATATCATATTAGAGTGGAGGTAGCACTTGCTGCAAAATCATTGCTCCTCTCTAGAAGCGAACCCGGTCAGCACGACCACAATGAGACAAAGGAACCAATTAGCCACCCGGTCACGTTGCCATACACGAGGATATGTGTTTCCTAAAGAAAAGTGCCTGCATCTAGTAGTCGAAAATTCGAATGATGTAGAGAAGCAGTGATAAACGATAGAGACAGATAGATAGATTGAAACAAGGAACGAAGAAAGTGAGACACAGAGAGATGAATGTGGAAAGACGAAGAAGATATAGAGAGAGAGACGGAGAGAGAGAGAGAGAGAGAGAGAAAGAGAGAGAGAGAGAGAGAAAGAGAGAGAGAGAGAGAGAGAAAGAGAGAGAGAGAGAGAGAGAGAAAGAGAGAGAAAGAGAGAGAGAGAAAGAGAGAGAGAGAGAAGATTATAAAGAGAGGGAAGAGTGAGATAGAGAAATAAAGAGGAATATCAATAAAAATATGTCCGCCAGTCTAGCATAAAATCTCTTCCCTGCTTTCCTGTCCTGTCTGATCTCTTCAATCCCCCATTCCCTGCTCCCTTTTCGTTCTCCTAGTCTTCTTCTCCTCGCTCTTTCACTATAATCACCAACTTCCTGTCAATTATTCGATCCACTATCCGAGCCTGAGCCAAGGTACAACTTCCCTCTTCTTCTATGTACAATCACCAACATCTCAAGGAACACTTACAACAAGATTGACGCAACAACATTTATAAATGTCGCTCGAATAACAAGGGTATAACAAAATTGGTGCGAGATGGCGACATGAGGGCTGCCCGGAGCTCAACGAATGCGGCCTCTCCTTCTTGCCCTCGAAGAGGGCGATCAGGGACGTGTTGGCGACCTTGACGATCTTGAAGCGGACTCCGGGAATGTATCCGACGACGTGGCCTTTGCGACCGAATCTGAAAATCGAAATAAAAGACGTGGCCTTTGCGAATCGAAAAAATGACGAATCGAAAAAAAAGAATGAAAGAAAAAAGACGTGGCCTTTGCGAACTAATCATACTGAATTGACACATAATATCGGAATTAAATTAGCTCTCACGGGAACAAAAACTACCGCACTCTCTGAACAATATCATTCGCATACTCAAAGACACGCCTGCACTTGCACAAATCGCTCACAATTTGATTGCTATGGTAAGAAAGTGGCAAACATTAAACTGTGTTCGCTCAAAACTCAACCAATAGTTGGATATACCTTATGCGTAAGGTACGGTAAGGTGGTAGTAGAACAGAGGACATCTTTGCGGAGATACTGTAGAAAGGAAGAAGACTTTCTTCCCGTTATTCCGTAGAAAACAAACATTCACGTGGATTGTCAGCAAGATCCAAGCTAAATGATTTGGCGTTCCGAGGAAAATAAAGAAATATTAAAATAGTGAAATCGGGAATGCCAAGTGTGGGCTTGCTAAAATTCTTATGAATATGAAATAAATAATAAAATGCGCAAGACTCAATAACAGTTCTTCCTGTTTTAAGAACAAAACGCGACATTTCAACCCGCTGTACACAACTAACGCAGGAACCGGGAAAACACTGCATAAGCTCAACTGGAACAGACCAATCTAGTTTTCAAAACCCTTATCAGCATCCCCCGATTCTTACCATGAAAGAGCATTTCTGTACAAAAACCATGGTTAAAAGGGTGTTGTACTTCCGGCATTCTTATAAGATGAGAAGGCTATAACAGCGTTCGAGAGACGGAATAAGTGGGTTGCCTCCTTCCACGAAAAACAAGGACAAAAAAGAAGGTGAGCCCATTCAACAAGCATATTACATCATTTCTTCCTCACCTCGATGAAGTTCAGGCAACCGTCGTTCGGCACGAAGGCGGTGATCTTCTTGCCGTTCTTGATCAGCTGCACTCGCACAGACTTGAGCTGCTTAGCCTCGACTCCGCTGAAGAAAAAATAAATAAACCATGATATTTCCTCTGATTTTGATGACATTGCAACATATTCTTTATAAAAACACCCCACTGATTTATGCAATAATTCCAATCTAATAGGAATACCATCGGTAGAAGTGCAAAAAAAAACGCATTAAAAGGTAATTTTCAAAAGCAAAAAAAAAATGAAAAAAAAAGAAAAAAGAAGGCCTAAAAGCACGCCCACCTTCTCGAAGACGATTCCCTTATCGTCCGAAGTAGTTGGACTTCCAGCGCGTGCCGAGATGCGCCTTCTTTTAGCCCTTGTCGTTCCATCGCTGCTCCTGACGATGGATCTTCAGCCTGCGCGCAGTGCGGATTTCCATCGGCTTTCACACGGTTCAAGCCTGCGAAACACAGAGATTAGTCATCGATGATCGACTAACAACAACAAAATCAATAACAAAACCAAAAAAAACCTCAAGCATAAAACATCTAGAAAAATAACACAGAAAAACAAGTTCAAATTCTGGTGCTATATGGCGTCAAATTGCACCTCTTGAAATTATTCGAGAAAACCACTAGCTAGCTTTATGCAAAAGAATGCACGTTACATTTTTGGATACATATATTTTCATTTATTTTAATTAAAAGCGGGAATAGATTTGTAAAACCGTGTCAATAAAAAGTTCTCCATGCAACTTTGTGCACAACAGGTAAAATAATTGCCAAAATGTGCATCGTTGACCTAGCGTTGATCTTATTTGTCGAGTAAGATCGACGACGGGCGAGAGAGAGGCTTTAACGTGAGACAGTGAAGAGAACCAGACAAACATGCCCTCGACGCTACTGTCTAACTCTCTTACTGTTCTACACTATTTCGCTAGCGACGAACTTTCAACGCTGCGTTCAACTTTTTTTCGCTTGCACTCGAGTTGAACGCTTGTTTTTGGATGGACGATCTTCTGTGCTTAAGCATAGCGAAGTTCGTCGATCTTTATCTTCAGCGTTCAACTTTTGGTGATGCACCTGTCGTTCATCTTTGCTAAGATTGAATGCGCTGCAGATCATTCTGGTGAGCTGGTAGCGCCTTGAGACATACAGTAAAATTTCTTGAACCTATTGACCATTCCTGATATTTATGTATGTATGTAGTCAAGGAGTCAATTTTAGAACTCCCGGGGATACTTTTGGGAAATATACTCTTAAAGTTACTTAATTTGCATTATTTTGTATAATACTAATATGCATAATAGACTTCCCAAGGAATCATGAAGGAAAGGAAACCCTTGTTCCCCATGCCTTCTAGGGGATCTGCGCGAGTATAATGCTGTCAATTTGACTTCTGGAGAGAATATTCTAAGTACTTCTTGTGATTTCTCGATATTTATTGGACTCCGGACAGAGGCCAAATAGAAGTCATTCATTTATATTCGCGCGGAGGACCCATTTGGTCTCCGGGAAACCAGGAAAAAAATAGGAATATTTCATTCTGAGATCAGTTTCTAGTTATCACCGTCCTGATTTTTTTTATGTAATCGAATGTGTACTTTTTCAATGCGTGAATTCAAGGCGTATCGCAATTTTGTTGCTGTTCCTGGCGTAATTGTTAGCTGGTAAAAAATTGACAATAATTACAAGTCACATGTCCTTGTTGCATTATATGCTTGAAGTTTTTGCAAATGTTATAGCCGAAATATTTGATGGACTGGATGGCTCGTTGAATAATAGCTACTAAATATATATTTTGCTTCTCCATCTGTTACATATGCACATACATATGTACATACACGTATATACATACATACATACGTACTTTGGAATATTCAATCCTTATAAAAGTAAAAAGGCTAATTTCAACACCTACTGTAATCTGTTTACATTTTCCTGACCTTTGTGTCTCTCTATCTCATCTGCCTGTTAGGCAAAATGCGCAAATCAAGTTTGAGTTTTGGCTCCTTTAAGTTCAGTCGAAACTTTGAGCAATATTTTATTTATTCTCCTTAAGATGCCGTCCGCCGGGTCGCAAACGAATTCGGGGCTCCAGGACGTCGTTGGTATTCTCGGTTACGAGTTATTCATTGGGTTTCGGCTCGGTACAAAGGACCAAAGTAACGCAATTTGAATACATTTTATAGTACGAATTTGCATCACAGAATTTTCCAAAGTCAAATGAAAGCAAGGAAACCCTTTTCCTTCCTTTCGGGAAATCAGAATGCATCCTTTCTTCGCTCTCACCGCTCGAATATAAATGCGGCCTATTTGTTTTTAGGCACGGGGTCGAATGAACGAAGAGAAATCACAAGTGTACCAAGGATTCGCGAAGAAAACGGACATGTTTTCTTAGTACAAGTTGTGATTCTCTTCTTTTATTCGACCTCGGACCAGAGGTGCAAAGTGGCCGGCCCAACTTTCCAGGGTCCGGGCCCATAAAAAGATGGGCCGGCCCGCAGGCCCGATTGGGCCCGATTAGAACACAATGCCGTCCAGTCAGAACGATTGGTGGCATTGTAAAGTGCAAAACTTCCTTCATTTGTTCATTTTTCCCCCTAAAACTCTTTCTTCTATACATTAAAATGAATGTTCATAGCATGAGCATGAAAAAATTCTGAATTTCAAAACAATTTGCAACTCGTCGGACTTTTTTCTGCAAAATTTTTTGACAATCGGGCTCAAACGGGCCGGGCCGGGCCCAAAATTCTAGGGCGCGGAATTGGATCGAGCCGGGCTGGCCGAGTCCTTGGGCCCGACGGGCAGGGTCGGCCCAAAATTTTTGGGCCCGTTAGCACCTCTGCCTCGGACCGAAAGCAAAATAGACGGCATTGAATTTCTCATCCGCAGAAAGCAAGGCGAAGACTTCATTTTGAGCTAACAATGGGTGAATGTTAATAAGTATATTTAATGTCTGTAAACTTTTGGTATGCGAATTTTGGTGAAAACCCGAATTTCGAAAGTACACACCAAAAAATTTTTTTTATCCTATCAATCGACGCTGCTCCCGGAGAAACCGTTGGCTGGCCGGGATAAGATCTGCCCAATCCCCGTCGGCCGCTTCGACGAACCCGCCGGTAACCATCGATCGCCCACCTCCATGTGATAGATCCCCCGTGTATAACATCAACATATTGGCCAGATGCGCGAATAAAGGTTTTTTTAATGTAATTGAAAAGACAAAGTAACAGACAATGAGCTCTGTTAATATACCTGCTCCTTTCGTTGATACAAACTTGACTCATTTCGAAACGAAAAAGCCAGTACCTTTTACTCAAACTGGTGACAGCTGCATAGAGAGAACAAAAGTGAGTGATGAGAAAAATTAAAACTTCCTCGTTGAAACTTGTTTTCTAAATTTCGAATTCCGAGCTTTTTCTCTTCCGAATCCCGATATCCTAATTCCCTTATGAGAGAGGCCACTCGAATCCTGGTATAAAAAATGTTCATCCGATCTTTCCCTTCAGTTTGCTCCTGCCAGCGTTTTTTTTTGGGAACTACTGATTTCACGCTCACGGAGAAAGAGCGCCCTGCGGATACGAAAATTTTTCTGTACGCATTGTAAGCGCCGTAATTTGTATTCGAGACATTTCTTGTCTCAACTCCACCACGATTGACAAACTGTAAAGTATTAGGCAAAAGTAACATGTATGTATGTCTCAGTTTTCCTGGCTGACATACCTGGATGTAAAATAGATATTTCCGGAAGGCGTGACTTGGTCGTGGCGTATGGCAGACGATGGCGTAGAGCATGAATGCGGACAGGGCCAGCGAAATGACGGCCACCGAATGGAGATAGGCCGAGAAGAGCGCCTCCTCAAGCGGCCCGACCTCGGGCACAGGGTGAGACGTTGTTTCATTGAGCGGCATGTAAAAATGATACAGTTTGAAAAAATCATAACTGTGTAAGAAATAATACACATTTAGAAAGCCTTAAACGTGCAGCTAATGAGAAGATAACAAGTTTCATTCAGCGACATCGTTTGCCTTTACACAGATACTAATAGATGGAAGTGTAACGTGGAGCGTGATATTTGTACCTTCAGAATAGTACTGTTGAAATATGATATACATAGGCTGTAAGGGGTGATCAGCAGATAATTGATTGACTCTCTCTCTCTCATTTTTTTTTAAATACAGTATTCCGGTCGAGCTGTACAAATATCATTCTACCATTTTTTACCGAGGAAGAAAGAAAAATGAATGGACGTTTCAATGTACACACGATGTCAAGGGAAAGCTGGAGCAGGTGAATTTGGAATCATAAATATGTAAGTGTATAGTTAAGTGTCAGTGCCGTGTCAAAATTTTTGTGTGCAGTTCAATTTATGACGTATCTAAAAACTTCATTAACTTCATAGATGCATACAGAAGATCTTTGCTTTTGACTAAAATCTTTCATTCCATTTGGAATACAATCTTGGTTTTATTTGTATTTCTGTTTAAAAAAGTACATAAATACATACATACAAACATAGACAGATACTTAAAAAGTAAACGTTTGCTAGCACTGACATTTAATTTTTTACCACTTCTTTTTCATTCCAAATACACCTGCTCCAACTTTAGTTCAACATTTGCCTGTGCCTATGCATGTTGAAGCGTTAATTTTTCTCTTTTTCCTATTGAAAAAATGGTCGAATGATTATTTCACAGTTCGAATGCACTTCATTGGTGCAACTAAAAAAGGACATACATAAGTTGAGCTCGTGTTGTAATCGAGAAAAGATTCATTATAGAAAGGTTTCGACTGAACGTAAAGGAAACAAAACTCAATTTTGAATTCCCGTCTTTTCGCTTGACAAAGCAGATGATTTAGAGTTACGAGGGCATTGGTCAGGAGAATTAAAAGAGACAGCGTTTTAATTTCGTGATTCTTTAAGAAATCTCGACAATTAATAGCAAGCAAAGTCGGTTTCACGGTAACGAAGGTGCAAAGCTCCCTCCTTTTTACTTGTATCATGATTGTATATTCCAACGTAATGTACGTAGTAGTAGAATGGACATGTAAAGCATGTATTTAGTAGGTGTCATTCAACTATTCTTCAGACCATAGCAGTTGCACCCTTTCAAGTATACGCTGCAGCAAGAACATATAACTTGTAATTATTGCGAAGGAATAATTTTTTTACCAGCCATAATTCATATGTGCACAACAACAGAGTTGCGAGACGTTTGGAAATGTTATTAGTACTCATTCGATTACATTGTGAGCTGGACCGCGACAACTCGAAACATACATATGTATATCAGAGTGAAGAACTCTACTTGTTTCCCCTGCTTTTCGGGGAATCAGACCGGGTCCTTTTTTCCCACACTCCGCTCGAATATAAATGGCCCGAGATCGAAAAAAGTAAAAACAAAACACAAGTAGTACTAAGAATTCGTGAACAAAGCCGACAGAAATGTCAATTCGAGACAAAAAGGTACAAAAAGGTATATGTTGTAAAACGTTGATGTTGCAGATCCAAAAATTTCTATATAGCCATAAAGAACAATGAAATTTTGTTTATTCTTTTCATTGTCACGCCTATTAATCTCGATGTTATAGCTTTGAAATTTTTAAAGAAATCTCTACAGATATGAGCAATATCTGTCTATGTAGCCCCCAACGGGTCACCGTTGTTGCTCTTTTCCCTTCAGCGACAAGCGTGGGAGCTGTGGGCTGCTGCCCTCAACTAGGATCGCTCGGGTTCTTCTATGCCCCTTTCAGTCAGTACATCTTGACAATAATACTTTATTACTATGACATATCTTATGTTCTCTGACAAAGCTGTGTATTAAAAAATTATAATATTACAATACATAAAATACGCATGCATCTCACCCGGGGAGGACTAGAAATAGAAAAAGAACATACTCGTTGGTTATTGTCGAAGAAAAAGAGAGACAGCGAGAATGAAAGAGAAAGAGAGAGAGAGAAAGGGAAACAAAAGAAGAGAAGAAAAAGAGAAGAGAAAAAATAGAACAAGAAAGGAAAGCAGAGAGATGGACAGACAGAGAGAAGGCGACGTACGAATAACGTTCGACGACGGGACATTCTGGCCACATTTGGCTGAAAAATTCGCAATCTTGCAGTTCACGGAAAGTGTAGCTGTTTGGGAGGAATCCTCAGGGATGTTGAGGGAAAAATAGAGAGGTGTTGAACTTGCACCTTTCTCGAGAGATGGATACTAAATGGTGATCTTTTTTTAATAAAATTTATGCGGCTTGAAAAATTAAATAAATTATTCTTATAAAATTTTTCCTTGCTAACCTTTGCCCAACGCATTCTGTAAGATTCAAGGAGGCCTTATCATTTAATGTCATACTTAATATTTCTCAATAATCTTTTCAATGTTCGAATTTCTGTTCAAAATTTTTCCCGCGATTTCCCGTACTTAGTTAGAAGAAAAAAAACCTTGGTCAAGGTGACGCACACTACTCTCTAGTACTGTATAAAAAAATGAGAGAGAGAGAGTGTGTGTGTTCAATCAATTATCTGCTGATCACCGCTTGCGCTCTATATGTATCATATTTCAACAGTATGTACTATTCTGAAGGTACAAATATCACGCTCCACATATGGAGGCCTTAACCCTCGCCCCTTTCTCTCTTTGTGTACTTTCTGTATTGTTTCATTTTGGTTCTTTTTCTACCACTGAACGGACGGTCCTTTGAGTGTGAATGAACACCGGCAAGGAGAACACCGGGAAATTTACCACGTTACACTGCCTTCAAGTAGTATTTGTGTATGTACATATAAGCAAACGATGTCACTCAATGAAACTTGTACCTTTCTCACGAATTGCGTTCACTCCACGTTACATCCTTCTAATTAAGACAGCCTATCTGTAAGACGCGAGCATGGCTTAATACAACACTGCCCTGGGGACTTTTGTTTGATTCAGCATACGAAAACCACATATCTTATACTACTCGACGAGCTCTACAAAATGGGCCGTATTTTAGATCTTTACAAAATTTTCTGTTCGAGATACTCTACCGTAACTATTTCAATACTTTTACTCATAACTTTGTTCACATGTAGTTTTTTTTCATGATTAATATATCATTCGATAGCGCTTTAAAAGGGCTTCAATTTTTATCTGGATCGGTTTCATGAAAATTGAATTTTGGTCCTAAAATACGGCCCCAAAAATTTTAATAGTCAACATTACCACTTTACGGTCATTTGCACAAAATGAAATATGGATATTCGGAAAGTGCGTAATATGTCACGTTATATAAGTCACTTTCAAAGAAAATTAGAAGTAACTATTTTTCGCTATGAATCGAAAAGCAACACAAACTCGAGACAACACTATGGATATTCACCAATTCACCGCGTTCGCCGGGAATTTTCACTGTGCGAATTGGAATATTCGATATGATGCGCAATTCGAATATTCCAATTCACACGGTGAATTGGTGATTATGCATAGTGTTGTCTCGGGGTTTTATTGCTTTTCGATTCGTAGCGAAAAATAGTTACCTTTAATTTTCGTTATAAGGAGGTTGTTTTGTTGCAAATTTAACGCGCTTTCTCGTCAACTAGGTCTTCTTTTGTGCAAATGAGTGAATGCTCCAAAATTTAGCTGAAAACTGTAATTTTTTAATCAAAAATGAACTTAATAGTTTTATTAAGGCAAAAGAAGAGGTGAAAAAAATTCTAATTAGATGCAGAGTGATGCCCTTTCAAAAACCTTTAGATTGGTGTGCTCTTTTGTGGAATTGATCACTAATGAACCAACTTGTGAGCCGAAACAGCCTGATAGCATGGGCCAATGAAACTGTTTCGACCTCTGTAGCAAAAAATTGTTACCTCTAATTTTCTTTGAAGGTGACTTATATAACGTGAAATTGTATACACTTTACGAATATCCATATTTATTTTGTGCAAATTACCGTAAAGTGGTAATTTTGACTATTAAAATTTTCGGGGCCGTATTTTAGGACCAAAATTCAATTTTCATGAAACCGATCCAGATAAAAAGTGAAGACCTTTTAAAGCGCTATCGAATGATATATTAATCATGAAGAAAAACTACATGTGAACAAAGTTATGAGTAAAAGTATTGAAATAGTTACGGTAGATCTCGAACGGAAAATTTTGTAAAAATCTAAAATACGGCCCATTTTGTAGAGCTCGTCGAGTAGTATAAGATATGTGGTTTTCGTGTGCTGTATCAAACAAAAGTCCCCATGGCAGGCCATGCTCGCAAGTTACTGACAGGCTGTCTTAATGCTTATCTTATTGTATTTTATTTTCAGTAATACACACTAGGAATAAATACTTCCTACTAGTATCTGTGCACAGGCAGGCACGAGATGTCGCTCAATGAAAGAACCTCTCCGGTGGTCGGGCGGCCGCTTGAGGAGGCGCTCTTCTCGGCCTATCTCCATTCGGTGGCCGTCATTTCGCTGGCCCTGTCCGCATTCATGCTCTACGCCATCGTCTGCCATACGCCACGACCAAGTCACGCCTTCCGGAAATATCTATTTTACATCCAGGTATTTGAGTCTGCCAGGAAATAGAAACATTGCATTACTTTTCCCTAATACTTTACAGTTTTTCAACCGTGGATTTGAGAAATGAAATGTCTCATACAAATTGCAGCAATTTGGAATTCAGATTTCGGAGGAGAAAAAGAAAAGATCGGAATAGGGAAATCGGAATTTAGAATTCGTAATTACCTGTTTCAACAAGAATTTCTCATTGTACAACATTTCACTCACGTTTGTTCTCTCAGTTTTGCACAATATCTCGCTCACATATAAAGCTGTTGCCTGTTTCAGCAAAAGGTGCTGAAATTTTCGTTTTAAAATGTGTCAAGTTTATGTCTACGAAAGGAGCAGGTTTATAAACTGAGCTCATTTATTTTATCTTTTCAATTATATGTATATTTTTAACACTTTATATTTGCTGTGTGCATTCCACCAAAATGCGCATACCAAACGTTAACAGACATTAAATATCCTTAATACATTTATTCATTGTTAGCTCAAAATGAAATCTTCACTTTTCTTTCTGGGGTTTAGAAGGGATCCTTGCTTCGCGGTCTCCGCGTGAATATAAATATCGTCTATTTAGCTTCCGGTCCGAGCTCGAATAAGAGCGGAGAATTACAAGTAGTACTAAGAAAACATGTTTGTTTTGATTTCGTATCCATAGTACTACTGGTATTTCTCTACTTTCATTTGATCCCGTGCGAAAAAACCAGATACACCGCATTTACATACATATATTCGAGCGGTGAGCGCTAAAAAAGGATCCCATCTGATTTCCCGGAAAGCAGGGAAAAAGGGTTTCCATGCTTTTATTTGACTTTGGGAAATTCTCTGATGCAAATTCATACTGAGCTCATTTACTTTATCTTTTCAATTATATGATTTTGATCATCGCCGAGCCAGAAGTCTAATATACTCCATTATATTCGCGCCGATCCCGTCACTTATAGATGATGTCGACGCTGGTCGACATTCATCTCGCCATTCTCTTCTGTCCACATCCCGTCTATCCAGTACGTCATTCTTGCTATTTTCGTGCACCATAAATGAGCGGGAAAGGAAGCTTATGACTTGACCTATGTATGTATTTTTAAATTTATCTAACAATAAATAGTATAGTCTTTTCATCAAATATACCTCCCCGTACAGTAGATCAGGAAAAGAGAATGAAAATGCAAAGTTATTTTTGGCTTCTTTAATCGAGACAGAGTGTAAATACATACAAGATGCCCTTCGTCGTTTAATTTTGTGTTTTTTGTTGTAGTTCATATGCATCTCTCAAATCATTTGACTAGTTTATTTTGAAATATAAAATACGGTTGTTGGCTCTATGCAGGTGATTGCCGCTTTCTGCACGGGCATTCTGTGCCAACTCCATGTCGATGTGCATGCTCAAGTGGTTCGTTGTCCGGGACGGTTAAAAGCGTTTATGTAGTATTTATTTTTTCATATCCATTTAAACGAGGTCGATAACCGAAAAACTATGTGATTTGTCAAACTGCCACGGCCCTTCGCACTCTCATTCGCACGTGCTATTTTCACGCAGAGGGTTTGTGCGACCTGCGAAATAGCAGGCGAGAATGAGAGAGAGGAATCACAGGGCAGACGCGGCAATTCGAACCAAAATTAAACATTCTTCTGTGATCGCCCTCCTTTAATCTCTTCAAATGTATAGAGAAAACAAAGGAGTAGTTTTGTTAACCTTAGCGCCAGTCTATCCATGCTTGTACATACGTACATTCTTCCAGGTTGTCCTGTTCACATTATTCGCGCTCATGGCATCCAGCCTCGTCCTATGCGCCCTCTACCAACATCGCGCCGTCTTGCCACCTTCGCATCCGCTCAAGCCAGGAAGGGCGAGTACCTATCATATCCGTATTGTCGCATGAGCATCCAAATTTGGCGAATTGCAAAAATCCAATAAATTCCGCTTCCTTTTTCTTTACCATAGGACATATATGAACATATTTGTACATAAAGCGGTCGGCGACAGCTGTAATTTGTCTTTGGACACCTATGGCTTGAATAGAGGCCCCGAAATCGGCTCTGTTCAAACTTGAATTAAGTTTGAATAGAGCTCATAAAATTGTTAATCACACTAATGTTCTCTGTTCAATTTAATAGATTTTTTCTTCTCTCTCAATCAAATTGCAAGGATTTTTTCATGAATTACACGGTTTTAATATAGATTTATGGCATATTTACTTATGCAATAAATGCTTATCATTTCAGCGTGCAAGCGTCCTCTTGACCGCATCGGTCGTCGCGATCTACGGTGCCATCGCGGTGTGTAGTAGAGCCCATAAGTTCTGAGAAAGATCCCATGGTCGTAGGTGTAGCTCAGTGGTAGAGCAGCCGGCTCATGAATGGGTGGTCCAGGGTTCGAATCCCGGTGCCTCCAGTGACCCTCTGAGCCCCTCTTCGTTACAGGTGCCCGTGGCACTGTCGCGTTCCGAGCTCGACGATCCTCTGGCTCTCGTGGCGCTCGTAAGCCGGCAGCTTATGTTAATCTTTAAAAATCAATATAAAATCGCTTGAAAAAGTAGACATAATTAACATCGCTCACTTCTTGACTGTACCAATCCATCAGATCAGGAGACCTTGTTAGAGAGCGCGATTCTTTTGATTTTGATAGGTTTAAAAAAAAGCTTTATTAAGGAGGTATCCGGGGAATAATTAACCTAAGCTTTTTTCTGTATAAATATGTTCATCTTGGCGTAAAACATGCATCCAGAAAGTTTGAGCGATTTTATTCCATTACATTCTGAGCAATAGTAACGTGAAAACTGGAGGGTAGAGAATTAGCTACGGTAGGTCATGGCCGCCCTCCTATTTCACATGCTCTCTCGACCGAGCGACAGGCAACTTTTTGAGCGCGCGCATTCAAAATCGTTCTCTAGCGCTACGGTAGAATTATTCGCCGGATACTTCCTTTAAAGGAGGGCGATCACCGAAAAATTATGTGATATTTCAAATTGCCGCGTCCCTTCGCTCTCTCATTCGCCCGTGCTATTTTCATGCAGCGGGTTTGTGCGACCTGCGAAATAGCACGCGAAAATCAGAGTGAGGATTCACAGGGCAGACGCGGCAATTCGAATCTGCATTAAATATTTTTCGATGATCGCCCTCCTTTAAGCTTTATATCAGCAGTAGAAAAAAGAGAAAAACCCTTTACGTTGTTGCTCAAAAAGCTCTTAATGTAAGACTTCGTTTTGACTTCTAGCCGTTCTTTAAGGGATGCTCACCCATAATCTTTTTTTTCAATTTTCCATTGTAGTCGCGTCTCCCATCAGGAAAAGGCGCGAATTCAAACAAGGGTTTTTGGCTCCTTTACTTTGACGACAGTTGCAGCACTATCCCGAGATGCTGCCGATGGTGGCCTCGGCGCCTGGGGTTGTGGCTGTCGACATCCGTGCCAATGGCATCTCCTTCGTCATGGTGTCCATCTACTATATTATCATGGTATTAGGAAGATCGTAAAATTTTAATTATATTAAATAAAAAATATGGATGTGTTTTAACAAAAATTAAGTAAAATGAATAATGATAGAATATTGACGTCATTGTATGGATGCCGATTGTTGCCGTCTCATTTGACAGAGAATTGAAGTTTCCCAACAATTGCCCTCGCGTCAGGAAAAAGGCGCGAATTCAAAAATGAATTTTTAGTTCCATAGTGTACTTCAGCTAATGCTCGTAACGCTGTCAGCCGGAATCGTCATCCCGGCACATGTTTTCTATATCTTGCATAGAAATTCTGGCACGATGAGCGATCGGACGCGCTCCTTTCATCGGCAGATGACTTTCTCTCTTATATGCCAGGATTATGCATTTTCTAAACTTGTGATATATGCACACACATTATCATCTAAAACCGTTGAATTATCCGACACATCTCTAATTGTAAGTAATTTAGATCGCGATCCCATCAATGTTCATCTTAATACCACTTGCCATTTTGGTCGTCTCAGTTATGCTGCAATTCCGGAAGATTGGTGAGAAGGAACATATTTCGTTCATCGCATTTTCTCGTAATCTTACATAGCATTGCTAAATAAAAATGTATATGCCTAGCTTGTTCCATTGTTTAATGAGTGTTAATGTACGATAAGCATGTTACAGGTCAAAATAGAACAAAATACAAAATAGAACCAATTGAGAATATATAGCGGCAGACTAATAAGCTCTCTTTCTAGAGATAATATGGACGTCCGTTTGTATGATTGCGACGCATTCACTCGCGAATACGGTCGTGATGTTTTGGCGCTCTGCGGCTTACAGTAGAGCGCTTCGGTTGGCAATTTATTTGACACTATATATATGTATATACATTTATTTCTATATATTACAATAAACATATGCATATTATCACATCTTTTTGGCGACGAAACAATATACATATGTATATGGGTAAACAAAAAAGGGAGAGAACTGGGAGAAATCGTTGGTTAGACAGCGACTCACTCAGCTCATTGGCCTTACGCATTGCAGGAGGCAACTTCACTGGGCACTCTTGAAGATTTTACCCGGCCGATTTCAACGCGACGTCGCCGCATCCCTCTCTGAGGCGAACAGCAGAGTACGCGATTGATGACCGATCAATACTTGGATATATTCCAGAATACTGGTCCATAGAAGAAGAAAACCTGTTATACTACTTAATTTTCGTCCATTTTAGGTTAGTCTGATTCTGACAGTTACTCTCTGGAGAACAAATTCCTCTTATTCCCGGGACTCGTCGGTGACGCTGCTGGCTGCGCGTCTGCTGCAAAAGTTGAAGCCACTTGATCGATGTGCTCAAGCTGCATCGACCGGACTTTCGAATCATTGACCGCCACACAAAAAACATTGTTTGATATATCAAACAATTTGCTCCAGATCCGCGCCAAAACAATGCTGTTCCATATAGCCAACAATCATTGTTTGATGCGCGGTTGTTTGGCATATCAAACAATTTCGTTGAAACAAATTGTTTGATATATCAAACAATCACAGCGCGTTGGCTCCGCCCCTTTCTGCTTTTTGCTATAAAACAGTTTAAACTGTAGGTAAATCATGAGAACAAAAGCAGCAAAAGTTGAAAAACTGGCTAACCTGGTTTGTAGAGGTGTTGGCGCCGTCATCGTTGTACCTGGAATTATAATTTGAACTTTGCTCCCGATCGGACCCGAACCGACCACCCCACGCACCCCGTACCCAAGCGACTACCACTGCACTACCCGCGCTAGCGAGCTGAATGTTGAAGAACTTATCCAGAAGAAAAGGGCGGCGCCCATAGAGAACGTGGAGAAGAGAATGGAGAAAGAGAGACAGAAAGAGGAAAGAGGCAGAGTAAAAGAGAGAGAGAGGGAGAGAGAGAACTCTACGAACTCGGTCTCGCCATCTGTGCCAATTTTGCTAAGAGCCAAAAGGTTTTTTTCGAGAGTTTGCTGCTCAACGTGACTTATGTTGATTCTCTCTCTATCCTACATTGTTCTACAGAAAAAGGCGATTCTTTTGAGCTATTTAATATTGTATAAAAGTAAGTCTGAACGATTTCCGCACTCGAGGTCTGAGGAATAAAATATGCCCGTTTTTACGTTTCTTTTGAGAAAATCACTTAGAGAGAGCCCATAAGTTGCGTCTCTCTCTATCCTACATTGTTCTACAGAAAAAGGCGATTCTTTTGAGCTATTTAGTGTTGTATAAAAGTAATTCTGAACCTCATCCGAGGTCTGAGAACATATATGTGAACACTGTTCGTGATGTCAGGAGTTGGCCGTGTTCCTCGCTCTTGTGCGCAAACTTGTAAGTCTAAGAACAACGCTCGACGTGAATTTTACACATCTCTCTGTACCTCATTAGAACCGCCTTTCTCGGCAGAATGTAATAACATAGAGAGAGAGAGAGTCACCTTTCGGTTTCTTTATAGTGTTCACAGCAAAAGTCTGTCTCTCTCTCTCCCCCTGTCTGTCTGTCTCTCTCCCCCTCTCTGTCTGTCTGTCTGTCTCTCTCTCCCTCTGTCCGTCTGTTTCTATCTCCCTCTCTCTCTGTCTGTCTGCCTCTCTCTGCCTCTCTCTCTCTTTCTCGTGGTCTTCATTCTAATGACTGGAAATCGATATCTGCTATCAAATCGCTGATATAAGAATGAAGAGGTAACGAAACACTGAAAGAGAGAGAGAGAGAGAGAGAGAGAGAGAGAGAGAGAGAATGCACAAGAGGCTGTGTCAGAGGGCTAGCTAATAAGATATCGAAAAAGATTAGCAATTAGCATCGAAACTTATCAGAGAATGTAAGAAAACTGCAAAAATTGCATGAAAAGTGGTTTGCGAACAGAAAGGGGGCGGAGCCAGCGCGGCTGCACTGCAATTGTTTGATATATCAAACAATTTCCTTAAGAGAGGATGTCAGTAAGACTCGAGCAGGGCCCTATTATGGCCTGCCCTAGGAATTTTTTTTCGAATTTCTTCACCAAAATTGAATACAGTATACAACTCGACGTGGTGAACAAAATAGGCTATATTTCAATGTTGAAAAAAAATTTACGCGCGAGACCCAGTACAGTAATCTTTTAAATTACATTGGTCATAAGTCGCTTCAAACTTATTATTAGACAACCATCGAGCTATCATTGGATAGCTGATTGAAGGGGCTTTAAGTGTTATGTTGATGATGTTTTCATAAAATTTGAATTTGGCCCTAAAAGACGGCCCTAAACATTTTCGAAAGTGGTTTTTGGCCAAATTATGCATTTTACATTCATTTCCACAAAACCGCTCCTTCGTATTCTTAAACTACGTGAAATTTGCAACAACATATGTCTCTTTCAAAAGAATTAAAGGTCTCTCTCTTAGTTTCCCAAACGCTTGAACATGATCCGGTGTTAACTGTAACACCGTGCAAGCGCATTCTTCGATCCATAACTGCGCTCAATGGCAATATTACAAAATCGTAAGTATATCATCTAAGAGCTCTCACGGAGATCTTCAAATGTTACATACATTATTTTATTGAAAAGGTTCAATTTATATGGGAAATTTCGTTATGTACAATTAGAAGGTTTAAAAAACTACTTTAAAAACATTTTCGTTTGTCGAAACATACATCATAAGAAAGAGGATGAAATTTGGTATAAGATGAATCCCTTTCAATGGAATTCCATGCATACGATCTTTTGTTATAAATCATAAACCACGTGCCAGTAGCGTCGCTGTCATTTCGCCCAAGAATTTACATTTTAGGTTATTCGAATTAGAATATTCCAATTCCTTTTTTCTAAAGTTTTTCCAAAAGGCCTTATAATCCTACTCTCTTGGCTTATAACAAAAGATCGTATGCATGGAATTCCATTGAAAGGGTTCATCTTGTAGCAAATTTCATCCTCTTTCTTTTGATGTATGTTTCCACAGGCGAAAATGTTTTTAAAGTAGATTTTTAAGCCTTCTAATTGTACAGAACGAAATTTCCCATATAAATTGAAACTTTTCAATAAAAGTATGTATGTATGTAACATTTGAAGATCTCCGTGAGAGCTCTTAGATGATATACTTACGATTTTGTAATATTGACATTGAGCGCAGTTATGAATCGAAGAATGCGCTTGCACGGTGTTACAGTTAACACCGGATCATGTTCAAGCGTTTGGGAAACTAAGAGAGAGACCTTTAATTTTTTTGAAAGAGACATATGTTGTAGCAAATTTCACGTAGTTTAAGAATATGCAGGAGCGGTTTTGTGGAAATGAACGTAAAATGCGTAATTTGGCCAAAAACCACTTTCGAAAATATTTAGGGCCGTCTTTTAGGGCCAAATTCAAATTTTATGAAAACATCATCAACATGAAAATTAAAGCCCGTTCAATCAGCTATCCAATGATAGCTCGATGGTTGTCTAATAATAAGTTTGAAGCGACTTAAGACCAATGTAATTTAAAAGATTACTGTACTGGGTCTCGCGCGGAAAATTTATTTCAACATTGAAATATAGCCTATTTTGTTCACCACGTCGAGTTGTATACTGTATTCAATTTTGGTAAAGAAATTCGAAAAAAAATTCCTAGGGCAGGCCTTGATCAAACGATACGGACAGGCTCTCTTAAAACAATCCAAACAATTGCCTCGGATTGGATAGCGTGCAAATCGGCAAAACAAATTGTTTGATATGCCAAACAATTTTTTTGAAACAATTGTTGTTTCAAACAATTTTTTTGTGTGGCTGCAAGCAAAAGCTACGAATGGAAATGTTACGAGTGTTGTCGGCGCATTTCACTGACAATGAGTTTTTGCTGATGTGGAAAGTTTTTTCCATACATATTTTTCAGGGAGATCGTGTTCATTTCTTAAATTTACGTTAAATAAGAAACATGTGAAACGACTCAAACAGCATGAAATGTTGATTCGAAAAAAATCTTTAACAAAACATTCTTGTCGACTGCCGTCGGACTAACGCGGCTTCATATGCAAAATTTTTAATTGCAACTTAAATACGAAATTGTGCAAAAATATAGGAATTGGTCTAACAATAAATTAAATGTAATTGATATATTGCAGCCTTTCGCCAACACAAGAGTTCCCTTTCCTCGTAAGAAATCCACCTGCTGCAACAAACGAGAGTTATAAGAACGTTTCTTATGCACATATATTCCAGTTGATATTTCTTAGATCATTATGTCAAGTTACCAATTTGAGATGAACTGAACTTTTATTTGCGCCTGATGTATCATGAGATTTAAATTGAAAAAAACCACTTTAATGGAGTTGACACTCTTTCGTAAATTTCAATGAAGTAAGATATTTGTTCAGAGACCACAGATATTGCAAACTTTCGTTACTTCATTTTATTATCTAATTTGTTCTTACAACGGATATTTTAATTACATCATGGATTTTTAATGAACTTTCAATGAGCACACACAAATATCAAAAAAGTCACTGATTCCCTCACGTGTTGGACTGGCCCAGGGACATGGCGGTTTGTTAGTATAAAGAGTACTTGATTACAATTAGATCGAATTTCATTAATACTTTTGCTCTCTTTCATTTCCTTGATCGTTATGAGGCAAATGTCAAACAAAAATTAGCTTATTGCTTGTTGAACACAGCCGTGCAAAAGTGAAATCGAGCGAATTATATGTCTTGTCACTTAATTAGAGACCAGTCTTCTCTTCCGCTTTAAAGAGGAGCGAAAACTACACATAACATCTTACTTCCAAATGAGTGTTTATACATTTGTAAATTTGGGTTTTGGCTTCAAACCATAAGCTCGTTCACAATTCATCAATTGTAAAACAGAATAGGTTAATTTGTGGGAAAGGCGATGGGAGGAGAGAGTGTGGGAGAGGGAGACAAATAGAGAAGGGTTGAGAAAAAAGCAACAGAGAGAGAGGAATAGAGAAAAAGAGAGAGACAGATTACAAGATCGGTGTCGCTCTAAGGCTGGCATGAGTGTTCATTCTCGCTCATGCTCCTCTCTCTCTCTCTTTCTCACTCTCCCTCTCTCTCCCTATCTCTATGTATCCTCTCTCTCCCCACTCTCTCTCTCTCTCTCTTCCCGAATTCTGTCACCTCTTCACGAGTCCTTACAATTAGCCTCTTTTTCATGGCATTTAACGGAGATTCGTGTAAACATGGTCTAGAGGCATTTGTAAGCAGAACCGAAATATTTCTAGCATCGCAACCCCATTCACTTCTTTAAGGATGATATCCCCTCGCCCCTCTTTGAATGCTGATATCGCACGCACTACCCCCCCCCCCCCCACCCCACCCTCCCTCCCACTTTTCTGTGTATTTCTTTTGCCTTTTCAACGAACGCTTCATTTACATATCCAATATTATTAAATTATCGACAACAACTGCGATCAATACACTAAGCAAGCCTATAAGTATGTAAAAAATCTATTTTATTTCAATAATTCAAATTGACATCAGACTCGATTGATGAATTCATTTCTTTATTTTCGTCTGGAATTCCTCCAAAAGTTGAGCTTTTAATTGCAGAAGCCAGCAGCGTTGCAGAAATTGTCTGGTATATGCTTTGTTAAGTCCTTAAATTTATCGATAGGACGGAAGAAGAAAAATGAGAAGTCTGGAAGCAGCTAAACAATCTCTTCCTTTGAGCTACAAACCTGTGGATTGAAGGCCTTATCACATTTCGTCTTCAAATCATCACCCAGCATGTCACATAGGTCATGCTGAAAGGTAACCCTTACACAATAAAAAAATTCTTAGAATAACATTCATAATTAAATAATACTGGAATATCATTTAAGTCTAGCGTCTATGTATGTGTCCTGTAAATAAATGTTCATTGTGTTTTTGTCGTTCATTATCTTTAAAACAATATTTATAAATTATGTGTAAAAGAAGAAGAAAACCTAGTCATAACATGTAGAAGGTGTTTATAATGAATTGAAATGATGTATTAACCAAGAGGTAGATAGACGTCTTGTTTGTCTCGACGACCTCCGTGCAAGTCCCGCAGAAATCGCCTTCGTTTTCGTCGGCATTGACGGTGGCGAAAACAGCCACCATCACAACGGGAAGGAGCACTACGCTTGCGAACATCACTTGTGCGACCGCAATCTGATGCAAAGGTTTACTAAAGAAAGACCTAATTAAACATTTAAAATATTAGAAAAAAAAATAATTATAGCATGGCCGGTCGCCGCTACCCACGCTGGCGAGACCATCTTCATTGGCCTCCCTCTCTCTCTCTCATTCGTATCCCGCAACAAAGTTGACATTTGGGCATTTAACATTTCTGTGTACATCAAGCAATCGGCCTGATCAAACGATAATTTGAATTTAAACAATAACAAAAAAACAATTTACTAAATGGTAGCAGTGGAACTTTTTTTCTTCTATCAGAGCAGCTCGATGCAATCACTTTGCTCAAGAGCAACAGCGCCCTTTTAAGAAGACCATCAAGAGCTTGTTTCACAACGTCTGCGAGCAATGCAAAGTAGCCAAGGCATTCTTCTCCCGACCAGCCAAAACAAGCCTGTAATGAATACAAACTGCTGTGATTTCTCTCTTCTTGTTTGTTTCTTTTTCTAATTAATTTATTTGAAGAACATTGCGAGAGTAGAGAGAAAATGAAGTGTTGTCGAGGTGCAAACGACCTTTATATATCTATCTCAATGAACGTCTCGTCTCGTCTCTCCAAACTGTCAATCTCTCATTTTCTCGTCTGAGCACCACAACAAACTTGTGTTGTAATTAGATTGATCCATTATACGCGTGTGGATGACAGCGATAGATTGCTCGACGCGTCTCGGATGAGCTTGGAGATGGAGATGTACTATGCTATGCTGACGAGGATAGCCGAAATAATGCAAGACTAATTAATCTTCTTGTTAAAAAAAAATCGCATACCGTATTTTCTCTATTAGTGCCCCCGGGGGCACTATTTTTCAATCCCTTTGCTAGAGGGGGGCACTATTAGAGGGGAGGGGGGTTCTATTAGAGGGAGGGGCACTAATAGAGAAAATACGGTATTTTCGTAAAAGAAAGGAAGCTTCTTTCTGATATTCAAGATAACTGTTTTGTAGACAGCGAATATCTACATGCAATATGTATGTATATTCGCTTGATATTGACTCTGTTAATTAAGTAATCATACATTGTAATCTGCTGATGTAGCTACATACATATGCACGTGACTCGCCTCTAATCTCACAGCTTTTATAAGTCACGTAGCATTGCAAGATTCACGCTATTGTTATAATTAGAATATGTATGAACTTGCCGACATGAATCTCATTTTTTTAAACTAAAATTTTTAGTTTTGTTTTTCATAAATGCTTGCATTCGTGCCCGACAAGTAGGAAAGCATGAAAATATTTATAAAACCTTCTCCCATCAAACAAAACGTATCCCAGCAAAGTGTTGTAGTAAATCGCTTCTATTATTGTTTTCTGACTTCGATTATACCGAACTTCTCAGCTTGAAAACAATTCAAAGAAAAAAGAAGTGAATAAACACAGACGGAATAAGTGCGACAAGAGAAAATGGACTCGGAAAATCCGAAGACTTTTCGGCACTGAACTGCCACTGACGGGCAGGCGTATTTATTACATACATACATATATCATTATATATGTACGTATGTAATAAATACGACAACCTGCATTCCGTTGTTCGTGAAGATGTTTAAGGTGCCGATGCAATTAATCACGAGGCGACATCTCTCATTGACCTCGTATGTAGCAAGACGATAGCACCTATTATTGAATATATATATATATATATATATATATATATATGTGCTTTTAAAAAACATCTCATTATGAGCTCCATGTGCTTCGTATTAAATCTGTGCATCCCGTTTAATTTTTGCCAAATTTGGCAGGTAAAACGACAAGCAAATGTGGCAATATTTTATTCATTGATTCAAACTTGTCATGACAAAAGAGACGGTCAATAAAAGTGACGGACACAATGTGCAAGCGAAGAAAATGGATGATCCACAGAAATATGTTCTAATTATTGCCAAGCCGGTTTCGGCAAATTTAACAACAAAACAAATTTGGTGCGGCAAAAATAAAAGCCGTTAAATTTGGATGGGTTAGCATGCCAAATTTGATGGCCCCCAAAATTTTCCATGGCGCAATTTACATATGTTCAAAATTTCAACGGTTTTGGCAAGTCCTTCACTTATCAAAAATGTCACAGCCAAAATAAACAGTTATCAGAATTGGCAAACCGATTTGACATTTTTAACAGCTGATAAATGTGCCACGAGGAAGCGGCTCTCGGCCGAGCAACTTGGCAATTTTGACAGTCGTCAAAAATGGCAACTTGACAAATTCAACTGGCAAAAAAAATGTCAAGCCAAATTTTCGACCCTTCAAAATTGGCAAGCCAATTTTAACGGCTATAAATTATGGCTGGCAGTTTTGACGGCCGCTAAAAAAGGCAAATCCTTTTTTTGGCCGCAAAAAAGGCTCATGGCACAATATTCCAATTAAAATAGCATGTAGCCCTCCTCAGATCACTAAATTCACACATGCATCCTTATATAACAAATAGGAAACAATAAAAAACTATTTAGATCAGTCATGTAACAAGACTACTTCTACAACAAAGTGTGCATAAATGAAGATTGTATAAGTCATTACAACATTCTAGAACTCAGTTGATAAATGCTAGCAAGGTAAACAACATACCAGCCACTCGAATGGTCATCGTCACTGGAATAGGTAACTCTTCCAGCTGCGAGATGCATGTCCTCGTGTGACTTGATTCATTGAGAATCCCTGGCCACGCAAGACTCACGAAGGAGGAGGGCCGTAGCTAGCTCCGCCGCTGCCAGAACCATCATCGACGCCGCCACCAAATGAAACCACGGCGAGGACCGGCGGCACCTCCTGAACTAGATTCTCTTTCATTTACATATCAATTATTTTTGGCAAAACAGAAACAATGAAAATTATTGGCCAACAAGTGCACATTAATGAAAGATTTTACAACCCAAGAAAATATCAAATCGATTTAACTTTGAAAAATAGAAATTATAATAGACAAGAGGAAAACAATAATAAAGCGGAACCTGTTAAAACTGGCCTTGGTCGTCCATCTCAGGCGGCCTCTACACGTCCATACCGTAGAGACCACGATTCGAGCAGCGAGGCAGCTTGACTTTCGAGCAAGACAGTCGTTTCTTGCTGAAATATGAATAGAAAAGTTCCATTATTGACTATTTTTTTAAAGAATTTTCAACAAGAGTGGACTCAATGTAAAGAAAATCTTAATAAAACCGTAAAACCATATCAATAATTTGCTAACTAACATCATGTGACGGCAGGGTCACTCGTGAAAGGAAGGAGCAGAAGGATCTGGTACTTGTTGAGGTCGACGTTGCCACGCATGCCTTCCTGTCAATGAAAAGGGATATTATGAAAAAATCTGAAACAAGAATACTATTTAATGTTAAGAAAAGCGCATAAAAGGTGTGTCCGTGATTTCTTATCGTGTTATTTTTTATTTATTTATTCATATATCAAATAGTGATGTGACAATTTTCCCGAGTTACGGTAAGTATACGGTATATGACCTTGTTGCTCCAAACAGCGTATATATTATATCATTGCTGCTTTGTTTGAAATAAATTAAACGAGAAAAATTATCAGCAATTATCGTGCTGGAAAAGATTTAATAAATTTAACGAAAAAAAAAACTTTAAAACTTGAGCTGAAATAATAATTGTCTTATAGATCTTATAGATTCTGAACATAAATAAAACCAAATAAAAACACGCTAACGGTAATGTTGGTGCCTCCCATTAAAAACCCGAAATAACAATCCATGAACATTGTTTTTAAGCAGTTTTGAAAATACTACAGTACCCAGCCTCAAAAAGTACTACAGTAACCATTCACAAAAACATTGCCGCACTGCCATTTTTTAATAAAAGAGAACAGGAAAAGTAAACATTAAAAAAGTTCCAATTTACGCCCCCACATTAACGAATAAATTTAAGAGAAAAATACATTCGAACGCGACATTTAAGAAAGATAATAATACAGTTTTTTTTCATTCAATTTCGTACTGAAAGCAATATAAATAAATAAAAGAAATAAATGTACTAAAAGAAAGACTCACGAAGGCGGAGGGCGGTAGCCAAGTCCGCCGCCGCCAGAATCATCATCGACGTCACCACCAAAGATGCCACGGCGAGGACGGGCGGCTCCGCCATCACCTCCTTATTAGATTCTCTTTCATTCACACAACAATAATTTTCGGCAAAACTGATAGAGCGAAGATGCACATTGATAAAAGACTTTTCATCCCTATAAAATATCAAATCTGTTTAACATAAAAAATAGAAATTTTAATAGGAAAACGATAATAATGCAAAACCTTTCAAACTGGATGCGGTCGGCCATCTCCGGCGACACTCCCGCTGCACATCCTTGCTTTGCACGGATCAGCTTGGCATATAATCTGAAACAAAAATACCATTAAATGTTAATAAAACAGCATAAAATGGTGTGTCTGCGATTTATTATCATGACTTTATTTTGCTGAGGTACGGTAAGTATTCGGTATACGGCCTTGTACCGTAATTCGGGGAATTAATAAAACTTTACGATAAGAATTGAATATAATATTAGTCTTTTCCGTAACAAAAAGCCAGAAACAGTTGAATTTCAGCGGGAAAAAAATTACAAGCGGCATAAAAATATTTGCGCCGTCAAAACATTAGGAGTCGGTTTTTGGGTAAAAAAAATTTTTTTTTTGGAAAAAGTGATTGAATGCAACTTAATGAGCTCGCAATTCTCTATTGAATGATATGTCTGCCGTCGTATAACATTAAAATTTAACAACGCTATACTCACTTTCATTTTGAGGAAATATTTGAAAAATCTAAAACATGGCACATTTTGTTGAGCTCGTCGCGTTGTTCAGTTGGACTGATTTTTGAGTGTGAAATTGAAAAAAAAAACAAATCCATGCTCGAAGGATAAGGACAGGATATTGTTTCATATGGACCAGGCTATTTTTTAAATATAGCTAATTTACTTCTTAATTTATTCAAGTTGACAACTAATATGAAGATAGGACAACTAATGTCACGGATATTTCTCGGCAACATGCGCGAAATTATGACAACTTTTTAAAGTGGATAGAAGTTCAAAAAAAACCTCATATAAGTGTTGCCCATGTTCGAGAACCACAATATGAACTAAATGTTTAAAAATATTGCCCCCCCCCCTCCCAAGTATATTAGCCCCGCGTCAACACCCAATAAAATAAAATCTGCCCGGTTCACCAATAAAGCAAAACTAATTTTGTCAAAAAAGAAGAAAGTATCAAAGAGAATGCTAACTAAAACCTCAAAGTGATGTATCGGGGTGGTCGTGCCGATGTCGCGACAGGATGTCGCGGCGCCAATGTGAGGAGGAGCCGCCAAGCGTCCGTCTTCTCTTAAAGTGTATATTAATCACATGAAAAACAGTTCAAGAAAAAGGAAAGGCATAAACAACAAGACAAACATAAAATCTCGCTTTGCACTGAATACGTTTCATCTCGCAGTTATTAAAGGTGCGACGCGACCGCAACGCGTGCAGGCATTTATCATTTTGCACTATGCACCTCATACGATGCACCTAATGTCCTAGTTCTTAATTGTACGATTAGTGGGACAATTTTTGATTAGTTGTAATATTACATTTCTACACGGTGCACGTTCGTAAAAATTACGTGAACCTTAAAAAAGAACAATAATATTCGTAATGCAATTAATCAAAATGTCATTAGGTGAGCGCGCCGTGCATCGTGCACCGTGCAAAACATTAACTGTCACATTTCGAAATTCTTGGCAAAACACAGCTGAGGGTTTTGTTTTCGTGGATTGCTGTTAGGTTTTCTTTAAGTATTTTTTATTTAGTTAACTTTTGACGACGATTCTTTCCTTCTATGTTTTTCTTTTGATTGTAGTCCCGCCATCCTCGCAACGGCATCGAAATGATGCACCAGGGCGGCAGCGACTACGTGCGCCAGGGTCGATGCCGTCTAAAATGGTTAGAAATTACTTTTTGGGTTTATTTTTATTTGTTTAACTGTGAGATATTCGAAGTGTTTTGTCTTCTTTCAAGATGACGTAGGCATTTTGTTTTTATGTTGGTATGTTTTTCATTGGAATGAAATTCAGAAGTTGTTCTAGAATAAAAATCAAGGCAATCTTTTTTAACGATTCATTCAAGATTGTATTCTTTTTGGGAATAGCTTTCAGATTATTTTTCCATTAGCTGATACCTTAGGTTTTCTTTTCTAAGGTCGAGTATGCATATTGTATGGCGGGAAATCGAATGAAATTCTTTTCTTTTATCCTTTTTTTAAGATATTCGATTCAATTTTAACTTTTCTTGTAGTTGCGACTGCGCGGAAGTCACCGGAGGACTCGTCCGCCGGCGCCTACGGCCCTTCCCCTCCAATGGTTAGACATCACCTTTTGGCTTTATTTTTTGTCTAATATTACAGGTGTCCAGTTTTGTTTTAAAACGGGGTACGTATTTTGATATTTTTTAACTTGGTTTCACATAGGACTAAAATCCAGCAGTTTTTTTTAAGGATAAAATCAAGGTAATCTGTCTTATATATTCATTTTGGTAATGCATTTTTTTTTGGAATAGTTTTAACATGATCTTCCTTTTAGCCGATTAATGTCGGAGCGAAACTTTTGTTATCTTTTTTCGGTTTTCCTTTAAACCGTTTCTTAATTTGTTTTAAAATTAGCGTAATGTAGTGGGAGCGTAGTTTTTTTATAGAAAAAAGATCAATTTATTGATATAAGTAACCGTTTCATAGAGAATTATTGTTTGTTATTTGAATTTGAGCCCGTCGAAAGGTCTAGCTGAAATTTGACCCATTTATGGATATGACCTTTGGAGCACGAGTTGACAGAAAATTTATTGAATTGAACCAGGAAATCCACAAAAATGAGTGCTGCTATATCAGGGTGGGCAAACCCCCTCCCCTCGTATAGTTAACATCCGTGATTTCCTTGTAGTTAAGTTCCCTTTCTATTTTTACTGTCTAAAAGAAGAATTCCTTTAAAATGTGGAGTTGTTAGTGTTCCTATTTAGTGGTAACTTAAACTGAACAAACAAGTTGTGGATATTCTTTCTCTTTTGTTTCTGCCAAAATTTCAAAGGAAGCTTTTTCAAAAATTTATACCGTAAATCCTGCTCCTTTTTCTTTATCCTTTTCTTTAATCTCCCTTCACCCCTCTCTTGTTTTACCTTCCTCAACGTCCTTTCTTGCAGGCCATGGCGGCCGACCCGAGACCTGCGGCCAGCACTTCGAGTCGACCTCCCGAAGAATCACCGGTGGGGGTTAAAAAGGAGCCGTCTATTTTACATACCCTGATTTTTGCCTTCAATCTGGTAGTCTCCATATTGCGGATTGATTCTTCTGAATCCATGATTTCTCTGTAGTTCGTAAGTCCACTTATTGCAAGCGCCGATTTTTTTTAGTTAACATTATAATTCCATTAAATTTCTGCTTTTCTATACTCCATTTTTCTTACACTGTGTTTTAATTGGTCCGATGTTCAAATTACGACCTTTGGCCAAATTTGACGGCCGTTGAAAATGACGAGCCAGTTTTGACAACCGTAAAAAATGCCTTGCCAATTTTGATAGCCATCAAATTTGACGGACTTTTTTGACGCCTGTTTAAACTGCCATGCCATTTCTGCTAACCGCCAAAATTGGCAAGCTGATTTGGCAAATTTAGTTGTTGATCAATTCTGGCATGTAATCTTGGCAGATTTATTAGCTGCTTTTTTTTGACAAAAAGACCCACTCCTCCTCGAGAAGCTGTGACAAATTTTTCGACCATTTTTTGTGCCATGTTCTTTTAACACTTACATAATTTTGCCTTGACACATTTGACTCGTATGTTCTTTGGTTAGGCTGTTTTTGCCATTTCAGACACTTGTTTATTTTGGCGTGATGAATAAACGTTGATGACATTCTTGACAATAAGACAAATTGGCATGGCATAATAACTGGGTTTGAAAACTGGCAAATTTGCTTGCCAAAAATAACAGCAAAACTGAAAATTGCAGAAAAAAACCAAATTTTTTAATTGACACTGTCTTATATCTACACGGCGAAGTGTTGGCGTTAATCTTCCTAACCAGCGGTAGATAGCCTGACGCGTCTCGGATGAGACCAACATTTGTGGTGCTATTAATCTAGGAAGAAGGAAAGCTGAGCTCGACTTTTTTGTCTGGAACTTTTTTCAGTGTTGAGTTCAACTCTCAATACAATCGCGTCGAGTTTTCTTATAGAATTCCAATGCATACCTCAAACTTGGGTAATTAAGAGAGCCTCTCTGTATGCCTCCAGTAGGGCGTGCCCCAGATCCAGACGTTGGATTTCGAATGTGAAAACATAGTCGGGCATGGTACTGGGCCCCAGTAACAATATTAAATGGCAAAAAAATTTTTTCAAAAAATATTTTTCCGTGAACAGGTAAAAGTATTGATAATTTCTGAATTGATGTATCTCGCTTCAAAGTCAATATTTTTCAATTTTCTTTTTTTTAACGGAATCAACGTTGCATTCTGAACAAAATCAGCCCAGATGTCTTTCAGTCAACTATTTTTTTCACAACGAAAACTTACTTTTAATATTTGAATTTGACGGGTAAGTACCTTATACTCATTTGTGTGTGGGTGTAATATCTCAAAATGTAGAGCATTAAAAACTGTATAACATATATTCTTTTCGCTTCGTGTGCACTACCCCTAAAGGGTGGAAAATAGGCTCAAATATGGGTACCTCAGATATGTAGGATTCAAGGAATGCGTAAAAAGAAGTTAAATTCTTGTTGTAACATAAAATGAACCATTTCATTCGATTCAGCACGTGCTTCTTTTCAAAAAAGCTCCATATCAAAATTTCATAAAATTATCATCTTCCATGAAAAAAATGCATTTTTCGATTTTTCAGCCATTGTCAGAAAATGACCTAAAACTATTCGAATCGCTGTATTTTCAATGTTTTCAGTGAGAACAGAATGCGGATAGTACTATTCAGTACGCGACAAAATTCTCTACAACATACATCCATGACATCTGGATAGGGCGTCCCTACCAATGACACTATCGATTTTCCTAAGGCGGTCGCGTTAAAACTAACAGATCCGCATTTTCCAACTTTTCGTGCAATCTTAATGTTTCTTACTCATCCAATGCATCATTCTGCTCCACGAAGCACACAAAGGTCAGAACCGATGTTTGTTTTACAGATCTCTCGTGGTAAAAGCCCGCAAAAGGGTTTGCACGCGCGCGGCTTCGAACCTGGGACCCATGACTTTCGACGTGCACAACCAATTGGCTAAAATGACGTTATAAAATTCATTTCTGGAAAATGACAAAACCAATCTTAAAGGTTGACCTATCAGCCGATAGCTATTTTTGCGCTCTATCGAAATAAATATATCCACCAAACAGTGTAAATTGACGGTAAGGTCAAATAAGTGGCCAAAATATTCGAACCCAAAAAAGTAGATCAAAAAAGCTATTCATCATAACGTGATGTATGGGAAAGTTGTTCGTCTGAGCGAAAGCTATAGAATGGCATATAACATGTGGGGACAAGTTCAATCCGCGAGCAATAACAGCCGCGAAAATTTCCCCCCAAAATATTGACTTTTCAACGGACTCTAGGGCACTTTTTCGGTACTCTTACTAATAGAGAGGACATTCTTTATCAGTCACTATTATCTATTCGGTTGGAGTACCGAAAAAGTGCCCTGAAGTCCTTTTAAAAGTAAGTTTGTTGGTGATACATTACCGCGGCCTTTATTGCTCGCGGATTGAACTTATCCCCACATGTTATATGGCATTCTATAGCTTTCGCTCAGACGAACAACTTTCCCATACATCACGTTATGATGAATAGCTTTTTTGGTCTACTTTTTTGGGTTCGAATATTTTGGCCACTTATTTGACCTTACCGTCAATTTACACTGTTTGGCGGATATATTTATTTCGATAGAGCGCAAAAATAGCTATCGGCTGATAGGTCAACCTTTAAGATTGGTTTTGTCATTTTCCAGAAATGAAATTTATAACGTCATTTTAGCCAATTAGTTGTGCACGTCGAAAGTCATGGGTCCCAGGTTCGAAGCCGCGCGCGTGCAAACCCTTTTGCGGGCTTTTACCACGAGAGATCTGTAAAACAAACATCGGTTCTGACCTTTGTGTGCTTCGTGGAGCAGAATGATGCATTGGATGAGTAAGAAACATTAAGATTGCACGAAAAGTTGGAAAATGCGGATCTGTTAGTTTTAACGCGACCGCCTTAGGAAAATCGATAGTGTCATTGGTAGGGACGCCCTATCCAGATGTCATGGATGTATGTTGTAGAGAATTTTGTCGCGTACTGAATAGTACTATCCGCATTCTGTTCTCACTGAAACCATTGAAAATACAGCGATTCGAATAGTTTTAGGTCATTTTCTGACAATGGCTGAAAAATCGAAAAATGTTTTTTTTTCATGGAAGATGATAATTTTATGAAATTTTGATATGGAGCTTTTTTGAAAAGAAGCACGTGCTGAATCGAATGAAATGGTTCATTTTATGTTACAACAAGAATTTAACTCCTTTTCACGCATTCCTTGAATCCTACATATCCGAGGTACCCATATTTGAGCCTATTTTCCACCCCTTAGGGGTAGTGCACACGAAGCGAAAAGAATATATGTTATACAGTTTTTAATGCTCTACATTTTGAGATATAACACCCACACACAAATGAGTATAAGGTACTTAACCGTCAAATCCAAATATTAAAAGTAATTTTTCGATGTGAAAAAAATTGTTGACTGAAAGACGTCTGGGCTGATTTTGTTCAGAATCCAACGTTGATTCCGTTAAAAAAAATAAAATTGGCAAATATTGATATTAAAGAAAGTTATGGGGACTTCAACTTTTTCCATACATTTGCATGCCCAGACAAGGAAAATTTTTTTTAAACAAAATTGACCTTCTAATTTTCTTCATAGTGCGCATGGGTACTCCAAATTAAATTTTGGATAACCAAATCAGAAATTTTTGCCCCGGGGCAGGCTCCCACTGAGGACTGCTTGATCCTAACAGAGAGGCTCTCTTAAACCGGCTCAGTGCAGCAAGCATCCCAAAGGTTCGGAAGCAACCGATGTCGGGCGGGTTTTTCATAGCATGCTCATTGGCCGAGGTGTGAGGCTGGGACTAATAGACGAAAACGGAGGCATCGAGACGCGATGTCTCATTTTCACTGGCATTTTGAGGTCAACCTTTTTTCGCAGCGAGAGAGTACACAAAAATGAGAGACCAAACGGAGCAATGATTTATAGCTTCCTTTTCCCTCTCTCGTCTTCCACACTCTTGCTGTTAGAAAAAGAGTTGACCATTATGTTGACCACTTTTTGGCTGAGCTTGCTTTTTAAAGATGGGATCTTTTTGGAGCAAGTTGGGCCCATCTTTCTTCTTTTCCATACTAATCGGCTCTTTTCAGAGATCACCCTCAATCTTTTTTGCTAAAAAGTTGAGTTCAACTTTCGCCTCGATTTCTTCCTAGATTAATAGCACCATTGGAGTTGCACTCTGCCATACTGTCGAGGTTAGGCGTAATCATGCATGACTAACAAAGCTTCTCGCTCTTTGTGTATGAAAGCCTAAGAAGCTAGTTTGTTTAAGTTTTTTTTCATACATTCATACATTGCTGCATGCACATTCTTGGCCGACAAGTAGGAAAACAGGTACATAAATATTTATGATACACCTTCTCCCATCAAAAACATATATCCCAATAAACAATTGTAGTAAATGCATAGTTTCCATTCTCATTTTCTTTCTACTTCGATTACACGGAAATTCTCACAATCAGCTCGAAAGAGATGCAAAGACAAAGGAGTGCATAAATGCTGACGGAATTAGTGCGACCAGAGAAAATTGACTCGGAAACTGCGAAGACTCGTCGGCACTGAATGGCCACCGACAAGTAGACAAAGTCATGAAACGCGAGCAAAAGTATATATGAATTGTTTGAATAAGAGAAAAGAAGTAGAAATAGAAATATTGCGATAATTGATGGTCAGCGAAGAACAGCTTAACTACACCGACCTCGGCTGCCGTGGTAGGCCTCGCCGAGACACTCCCGGCCCCAAAAGTGAAAAAAATTATAACATATTTATTTCTGAGGAAAAATCTATTAAAAAATTAGGCCCAGGCTCCCTTATAGATGCATGCGATTCCTTCAACTGGCTGATCTTTGCTCTGATGAACATTCTGTTTATTTTAATTTGCACAAAATCTTTTAAACGGCATAGAAATTACTTAGAAAATGTTTTGAAAATCCTCAAAAAGTATGCGCAATTCCATCTGCGAACAGATCTAAATCATAACGATAATTTTTTTTCCATAACCATTGCGACCTTTCCTCGTTGTTGATGAAGTGGAACTGGTGTTTGCGAGAGAAGATGCCGTTGAGTCGGTTTCTAATCGGGTGAGGAAAATGAAAGAATAGCTTTATTTATTTAATTTATGTCACAAAAACCTATTTTTAACGCAAAGAAATGTATGAGAAAATGTTTTGAGAATCCTAAAAAAAGTATGTGAAATTCTATCTGCGCACAGATCAACATCAAACAAAGCGTTTTTCTCCATAACCATTGCGACTTTTCTTGGTTGTCGATACCGTGGAAGTTGCGTTGGCTAGAGAAGTTGCCGTTGGCTCGTTAGCTGTTTCTAAGGCAGTGAAGAAAATGAAATATTAGCTTTATTAAAGTTCTCATGATCATTATATTTATTTAATTCAACACAAAACTATCTTAATGCAAAGAAATTACTGATTGTGAGGAAATGTTATTAAAAAAATCCTCAAAATGTATGCGCAATTACATCTGTTCACCGATCTAAATCATAACAAGCGTTTTTCTATAACCATTGCGACCTTTCTTGGATGTCGATGCCAAGGAAGTTTTGCTGGCAAGAGAAGTTGCCGTTGAGTCGGATTCTAATCAGGTGAGGAAAATGAAATAATCGCTTTATTTATGCTCCGATGATCATTATGTTTATTTTATCTAGCACAAAATTTTTTTTAACGGCACAGAAATTACTAATAAGAAAATGTTTTGAAAATCCTTCGAAAAGTATGCGCAATTACTGAGAGAATGATTTGAATATATTGGAAAAGTATGCGCCATTTAACCTCGCAGAGGTGGTTTGTTGGAACACAGTTGAATGCATAATGTTGCGCGCAAACAACATTGGCCGGGTTTTTCTTAACACGTCGGCTCATATGGCAGTTGAGCAAAGCACAAGTTTCTGTGTATTCTTTACTTTTTACCAAGCTGTCCAAATCTGTCAGGGGCTTCGTGCTAGGAGTTTTTCCCTTATGTTCTCCACAAAGGCAAAGAAGTTCGTGAGAAAATGTCTTGAACATCCTCTAAAAGTATACGCAGTTGAGGTTAAGAAAAGGGTGATATTGTGGTTAAGGAAAAGGAATTAATGTGCCCTTATTATCTGCCGATCTCTCCCACCCTTTCGGTCACACCCTTTTGTCGTCCCTCTAAAAGTATGCGCAGGGGAACAATCCATGAGGAATGTCCAAAAACCACATACATATGTACCGATCTGGGTTTGAACCTGGGACCTTCATAGAGTCTCACTGCGCTATACTTGCCTTGTTAGACGTCCACAACCAGATCTTGACACAAACCAGTCTCTGACCTCTCAACCACCCTGGAGCCACTTTTGCGTTGTGATATTCTTGCGCGCAAAACGTGCCGCATATTTGAAACAGTGCGGAGCATGCGAGTTAGATAGAGCAAAAGCAAAAAATTTCTACACACCTTTCCTCTCTCGCACTGCTCCAAATTGTACTGCCAACTGGATCCACTTTTCTTCTTAGATTAATATCACGGTAGATCTATATCATTATAAGCGTTTTTCCATTACAATTCTAACCATCTTTGGTCGTTGATGCCATGGCAGTTGAACTGGCGGGAGATGTTGCCGTTGACTCGTCAGCCTTGCCAGTTGAGCTGGCGGGAAATGTTGCCGTTGACTCGTCAGCCTTGCCAGTTGTGCTGGCGGGAGATGTTGCCGTTGACTCGTCAGCCTTGCCAGTTGTGCTGGCGGGAGAAGTTGCCGTTGACTCGTCAGCCTTGCCAGTTGTGCTGGCGGGAGATGTTACCGTTGACTCGTCAGCCTTGCCACTTGTGCTGGCGGGAGATGTTGCCGTTGACTCGTCAGCCTTGCCAGTTGTGCTGGCGGGAGATCTTGCCGTTGACTCGTCAGCCTTGCCAGTTGTGCTGGCGGGAGATGTTGCCGTTGACTCGTCAGCCTTGCCAGTTGTGCTGGCGGGAGATGTTGCCGTTGACTCGTCAGCCTTGCCAGTTGTGCTGGCGGGAGATGTTGCCGTTGACTCTTCAGCCTTGCCAGTTGTGCTGGCGGGAGATGTTGCCGTTGACTCGTCAGCCTTGCCAGTTGTGCTGGCGGGAGATGTTGCCGTTGACTCTTCAGCCTTGACAGTTGTGCTGGCGGGAGATGTTGCCGTTGACTCGTCAGCCTTGCCAGTTGTGCTGGCGGGAGATGTTGCCGTTGACTCGTCAGCCTTGCCAGTTGTGCTGGCGGGAGATGTTGCCGTTGACTCTTCAGCCTTGCCAGTTGTGCTGGCGGGAGATGTTGCCGTTGACTCGTCAGCCGGTTCTAATCCGATGTGGAAAATGAAATATTAGTTTATTTATGCTTGGATGATCTGATGGTTTGTTTTATTTCACAAAACTATTTTAAAGGCAAAGAAATTTCGGAGAAAATGTTTTGAAAATCCTCGAAAAGTATTCCGAATTCCACCTTTGCAGAGGTCATCGGCCACCTTGTCGTAGAAAAGGTCACCGTTAAGATCAACAGGGCCCAAGATGCACCGACTGGTGCTGCTTGTCGTGAAGGAAAGATTCTTGCATGAGACGTTTGCCTTTTGCAAGATTAATTATTATATTTTGTAGAGAAAAAGCATCACAATTAACACCGGTGCACAGGTCACAATTTTGATCCTACAGATTTAAAAAAAAAAATCTCAATTTTTTTCACAAAAAGGTAGACTTACCAGACAATCTTGGGCACAACGCAACAGCTGATTTCTAATATCCATGGTTGTAACAACATCGACTAGTATTCCTCTCTTAAGGCTCATCACCATCTAAATGTTTTAATACTGTAAACTTATACAAATATTTCTCATCTTTTTCTCACATTTACCTCTCTTAGAGTTAAGGTTAAACAAAATTGTTTCGAACAAAACCTCCTCCTGTGCCACGCAAGTTAGTCCGACGACAAGCAACAGAAGCAGGCGCATTGTGAAGCGGTTGCTTCTAACAATGAACATTTGAGAAACACGATGCGAACATTTTCTTGACTTTGGAGCACTTATCGTCCAGGCTTCTTTCCATTAGCGCATCTCCCATGGCCACAAAGTGGGAAGGGCTCTCTACAGGAAACACAGTCAGCGTAGCTTGCATGGCAACTGTGCCGTCCTTCTTGAGCTCCCCTTACACAACAATTCAATAAATCGATAAAGGTTTATCAAGCAATATAAATAATAAGCGACGGTAGGTTCAGTGGTATTGAGGATGATTGAAGAGATAGACGAAGACGTCCGTATCTCTGTAAACGAGGCATGTTGCTCCCGGGCCGCCTGCGACCTAGGGGGGCAAGGCGAATCAGGAATCACAGGGTGAAGATGGTTTAGAAGCTCAGGATTCTAGAAGCGAAAATCTAGAAGAGGAAAAAGAAACTTCGAGTGAGTGCAAGAAAAGTATCTAAAACATAGAAAATACATATCAAGTTTATAAGGCGAGAAAGGCACAAGATCTGAAGGGCATACATATGAGCATAAAATACAGATAGTTTGAACTGCAGAGCGAATGCTATGTAACAATGTCAGAGATACATAGAAAGGGAGAGAGAGGGGAGCGAGAGTGAGATAGAGAGAGATAAATCAGGATCATACTATATGAGCACAGGGAAGTGGGGCATGCAGATTGTAGTTGCAGATGTTCAGAGGGTTAGAGAAAAGAAGTGCCGATTTTAGAGTTTTGGTCAGAGGGATCAGCGAGTGAGAGGGCCACGTCGTGATATCTCCAAGGCCACGACGTGTGCAAGAGGTCCATGTATTGCACAAGGAAGGACCTCTTGCTATCCCCCTCAGGCACACGCAGCAGATATCTTTCGATTTTGAAGAAGTGGGCGCCTTGGGCTTCGATTTTTGAGAAAAGGGGCGAGGCCCTTTGCTTTTGACTCCACTTGCTCGGTTCACCGATTCAACCGTCTGTCTGAGTGCTTGTTCAACATCGAATTCTCCCCCTCCTGTCCCATTCGTTCTCTATGCTCATCTCTTCTACACGGCCGTCGCATCAGCAGTCTTCTATCGAACAGCCGACTGCGACGGAGCGGGACAAAGTTCGAAAAGACGAAGCAAAGATTTCGTTACAAAAATCTCTGCTTCAGATTCAAAATATCTTTAATGCCCCATTGTATTTAAAATATTCTTCAGTGTTGAACTATGTAGTTTACGTAATTCGATTGCAGTAAATATATCGAGAGAATACGAATAAATCTGAGATGACGAAGGCGATGAGAATGACGATTAGGGCACCGACAATGCAAAGCACCTGGATTGTGCTCGAGACGATGCACTGGCGTTAAGCTTCGGCAAGAGCTTCACTATCAGAGGCAGATTGCCTGATGCGTCTCGTATGAGACAGCAACTTGGAGATGAACTATGCCATGCTGACGAGGAGAGCGGTAATCATGCAAGACTAATTAGCCTTCCACCTCCCTGCATATGAAAGCATCGATTATTTTCGTGACAAGCTTTTTTTTTAAGGAGCTTATTTTTTCTTGTTTTTTTCATAACTGCTTGCATTCGTGTCCGACAAGTAGAAATGCAGGCAAATATTTATGAAAATCCCATCAAAAACTCTGTCCCAATAAATTATTGTAGTAAGTTTCTCTTCTTGTTTTCTGTCTTTACCTACACCAACATTCTCAAAAATAGATTCAAGGAAGAAAAAAAGTGTATATCTGCTGACTTAATAAATGCGAACAGAAAAATATAAAATGCAATGACTCTTCGAACTGAACTGTCACCGACAGGTAGACAAAGTCACGAACCACGAGCAAAAGCATATGAAATTCTAGAATAAGAAAAAAAGAAGTGAAAAGTACAAATATTGCTGTAATTGAAATCCCGCGAAGAACAGCTTAACTATATATGAGTAGGATGCGTTTTTCCTACTGATATAGTATCTACTGGACCAAAAATGAGAGGCATCCGATTCCTTCAATCCGATTGCCTTTGTTGCCTTTGTACATCAAATCATCGTCGACGCAGACGATGTCGTATTCTTCCTTAGTCTGAATTAAAGGACTTTTTAATCTCTACATACTTTTTAAATGTTTGCTTTGCTAATCAATATTACAGGATACATACATTATGTTTATATGTACATATATACATATGTATATGTGGCGGTGCAAACTAAAAATTTTTTTTCGCGTTTTTGACCCGTTATTTGCGCAAAAATGTACACGTACTTTTGACCAATTGTTTGGTGGATTTGGTGGATTCGTGCAGCATATGCAAAAAAGGCCATGCATATTTTTTGGGCAAATGTGCATAACGGGTGGAAAACGCGAAAAACTTTTTTAAAGTTTTCACCCTCATATACATACATATGTATCATGTATGCATCATAGCTACATATGTACTAGCTCAAATCGTAAATATTCACATGAAACGATCGCTCTTAAATGTACACATAATCGGTGAACTAATGAACAAACAATGATATACTAAATACGATGACCTGCCATTTGTTGTCCATAAAGATACTTATTTTATAAGGTTCTTCGCCCTTATCCATCACCAGCTGGCAGCCATCATTGAAATAGATGCACTCTTTGCTGAATACAATTAAAAAATAAACATAGTTACATGTGTCTCTTTTGAAATCTGTCCACATTTTTTTCAGAGAATAATCCGCCTCACTGACTCGAATTGACGAACACCCGAATTAAAGCGGTCCGTCATGCATTTGTCCAAGACTGGTATCTTAAACTTCTTATTGCAAGCCGACGGGACGCATGCTGAAACGTAGCATTAAACATTAGTGTTTTGTCAAGAGTCCCCGACGAGCGTTATGGGACAGGACCCAAAAACGAGCCTAAATGAATGTTCTGATGATCATTCTGTTTATTTTATTTAACCCTAAACTATTTAAAATTCAAAGAAATTACTGATAAAATGTTTTCAACATCCTCTAAAAGCATGCGCAGTTCCGCATGTCTAAATCATAATAAGCGTTTTTCCATAACTATTCCAACCATCGGTGGTCAGCGATTCCATAGCAGTTGTGCTGGTGGGAGAAGTTGCCGCTGTCTCGTCAGTCGTTTCTAATCAGATGAGTAAATTAAATAATAGCCTTATTTATGCTCTGATGTCACTCTGTTTATTTCATTTGGCACAAAGCGTTTTTAAAGACACAGAAATAAGTAGAAATAAGTTAGAAAATGTTTTGAAAATCCATTAAACGTGTGCCCAATTCCATCTGTGCACAGATCTAAATAATAAAAAGCGTTTTTCATAACCGTTGTAACCTTTCTCGGTTGTCGAAGTTGTGCTGGGAAGAGAAGTTGCCGTTGAGTCGGTTTCTAATCGGGTGAGGAAAATGAAATAATTGTTTTTATGCTCTGATGATCATTCTGTTTATTTTATGTAACACAAAAATATTTTTAACGCAAAGAACTAGCTGTGAAAATGTTTTTGGAAATCCTCAAAAAGTATGCGAAATTCCATCTGTGAACAGATCTAAATCATAACAAGCGTTTTTTTTCATAACCATTACTACCTTTCTTGGTGGTCGATGTCGTGGAAGTTGTGTTGGCGAGAGAAGTTGCCGTTGAATTGCCAGCCTTGTCATTTGTGCTATCGGGAGAAGCAGCCTTTGTATTGCCAGCCTTGTCAG
This sequence comes from Allodiplogaster sudhausi, assembly GCA_945643635.1. Taxonomy (NCBI): domain Eukaryota; kingdom Metazoa; phylum Nematoda; class Chromadorea; order Rhabditida; family Diplogasteridae; genus Allodiplogaster; species Allodiplogaster sudhausi. The sequence goes on along the minus strand of CALZFC010000006.1, from coordinate 5,240,343 downwards.
TTGTGCTGGTGGGAGAAGCAGCCTTTGAATTGCCAGCCTTGTCAGTTGTGCTGGTGGGAGAAGCAGCCATGGAATTGCCAGCCTTGTCAGTTGTGCTGGTGGGAGAAGCAGCCATGGAATTGCCAGCCTTGTCAGTTGTGCTATCGGGAGAAGCAGCCTTTGTATTGGTAGCCTTGTCAGTTGTGCTGGTGGGAGAAGCAGCCTTTGTATTGCCAGCCTTGTCAGTTGTGCTGGTGGGAGAAGCAGCCATGGAATTGCCAGCCTTGTCAGTTGTGCTATCGGGAGAAGCAGTCTTTGTATTGCCAGCCTTGTCAGTTGTGCTGGTGGAAGAAGCAGCCTTTGAATTGCCAGCCTTGTCAGTTGTGCTATCGGGAGAAGCAGCCTTTGTATTGCCAGCCTTATCAGTCGTGCTGGCGGGAGAAGCAGCCTTTGTAGTGCCAGCCTTGTCAGTCGTGCTGGCGGGAGAAGCAGATATGGAATTGCCAGCCTTGTCAGTCGTGCTGGCGGGAGAAGCAGCCTTTGTATTACCAGCCTTGTCAGTTGTGCTGTCGGGAGATGTTGCCGCTGACTCATCAGCCGGTTCTAATCGGGTGAAAAAAATGAAATATTAGCTCTACTCGGATAATCATGCTGTTTATTTTATTTAACCCAAAACTATTTTAAAGGCAGTGAAATTTCGGAGAAAATGTTTTGAAAATTCTCGAAAAGTATGCGCAATTCCACCTTTGCACTGGCCATCGGCCACCTTGTTGTAGAAAAGGTCACCGTTAAGATCAACAGGGCCCAAGATGCACCGACTGGTGCTGCTTGTCGTGAAGGAAAGATTCGTGCATGAGACGTTTGCCTTTTGCAAGATTAATTATTATATTTTAAAGAGAAAAAACATCGCAATTAAGAACTGTGCACAGACCACAATTTTGATCATACAGACTTTAAAAAAAATCTCTTTTTTTTTCAAAAAAAGATAGACTTACCAGACAGTCTTGGGCACAACGCAACAGCTGATTTCTAATATCCATGGTTGTAACAACATCGACAAGTATTCCTCGGAAAATACTCATCACTATCTGAATGTTTTAATACTATTAAACGATTACCAATATTTCTCAACTTTTTCTCTCATTTACCTCTCTTAGAGTTAAGGTTAAACAAAATTGTTTCGAACAAAACCTCCTCCTGTGCCACGCAAGTTATTCCGACGACGAGCAACAGAAGCAGGCGCATTGTGAAGCGGCTACTTCCAACAATCAACATTTTAGACATAAGATGCGAACATTTTCTTGACTTTGGGGCTCTTACCATCCAGGCTTCTTTCCATTAGCGTTTGACGTGCCATCTACCATGGCATCAAATTGGGATACTGGAAAGACAGTTACATCCAGCATGCATAGCAACGGGTGAAAACGAACCATGTTAAGTTTACTTTGCAGCTTCAAGGCATCCTCAGAGCGTCGTCTCCAACGTTCCCTTTTGGTGGAAGGTGATAATGATGATAGCAAAAGAGCAGATTTCGCTAAAGAAAAAGTCTAATGTGATCACTGCAAGTTTGAGCAATCAATCAGGCCCGGAATACACGGTGTTTTGTACATATATGTAGTTGGTGTTGAACGTGTTAAGTTTGATTTAGAAGGCGCGATCTGTCTATTTTTTCAAAGCGTAGACCCTCTCGGCAATGACGATTGTCCGCACTGTGTCCTATCTGGCTTTTTTTGGTAACTCTCTCCCGCTCTCTCTCTCTCTCGCTCTCTCTTTCACCCTTTCCCACTCACTCCCTCTCTGTAGTCACAAGATGTTGTTATTATTGTCCAATTCTCTGCGTAGTAATACACATATGAACATAGAAGAGGAGGTGAGGGATAAAACATGCTCCGTAAGAACAGCCGCCGTAAAAAAGAGTTCCTTTTTGAGGCTAAACATCTGCAGGGTACTGACATGATGCTAAGCTAGTTAACACGAGGTTTAACCTCATGTTAACAATGATATCCCTGTTTTCTTAGTTATTGGCATCTTTGGAAGAGAGATAGATAGAGCGAGAGAGAGAGAGAGAAAGAAAAAGAGATCGAAAGTGCAGTGCCGCCGCTGGCAGAGAGATTGGCATGGAAGGAAGACAGAGAGAGAGAGAGAGTATGTTAGATGTAAGAGTGCAAGATGTAGGGGCAAATTTTCAGCAGTGTTAGCCAGCAGGACCATCATTCTGGGCAGGGACTTTCACGTGGCATTATTCAAAGCTACGGGTGGTGCTATGGCCAGTGCGTCGACGACGTTCTTCGAGAGCTTGCCGGTGGTAGCGTCGAGGGAGAAGGCGGAGGTGATGACTGGTTGATTCGTTTCCTGGCAGGGGTCATGGTTTTTGTTTTCTAAGTCCAGCGGTCTAGCCGCCGCATGAGAGAGAGAGTAGTTGAGTGAAGAGAGAGGGGCGAGTGACGAGAAAATAGAGGAGTGAAGAGAGAAAGGGTGGCAATGATAATTTTCTACATAGTACGCAATTTCTGAGTTTAATCCCTCGTTGACATGGTATCTCGAAGTTTCGCTCATTGCAACATCACGGGCTGCATTAAGTTCGTCCACTCGAGTACAATATATTTATTCCCCTTTTTATGTAGCAGTGAAACGCAGCTTTGCGACATAACATTCGGCTCATATGAGCTATAATCATTCACATTTACATTCATTCCTCCACACAAAAAAGAATGTTCGTAACATTCAATTCTCGGGTTGAATGTTTTTTTGGATGTCCTGCTGAGAAGGACATTCAAACCGACCCGAGCAGGACATTCCCCCCTGGTAGCGCTCCTGGCGCTTCTGGCGCGGAATGTCCTGCTGACCTCGGTTGGAATGTCCTGCTGAGCAGCACATTGTCGCACTCGGTTGGAATGTCCTGTTGACAGTGAAGTAGCGATCACGTCCGATCTGGCAAGTTAAGCAACGTCGAGCAGCGACACTTAGAGGTTCAAACCCACATGTGGTCAATGTTTCCCCAATTTGTTTTGCGCGTTTTATTTTACATAAAAACATAAAAACCGACAGTTCCCCGTTCAATTAGGTCACATTCCCAACTTAGACAACTTTGTTAAATTAGTCAACTTAGTCAACTGGTGAATACATAAATATGCAATTTTTTGCATAGAGACAGAGTGGTGCGGGAGAGATAGAGATAATTAGAGAGAGAGAGGAAAAGAGTGTTGTATATGTATATTCGGTCTCTTTGTAGTGTTCACATCAAAAGTGAGAGACCTGTCCTGGTACATGAAACTATCATTAGAATGAGAGAGAGAGAGACAGAGAGACAGAGAGAAAGAGACAGACAGAGACGGACAGAGACAAAGACAACGAGACCACTTATACTATCCCAATGCCACAAATGTCTGTCTGCACGAAAGTCTAACATTTGTTGTCTGAATGTCTGACTCCTGGTTGCCTACGTGCACTTCTAGAGACAACAAAAGCATGCAACAAAATGTTAGGCCGGCTGTTCGCGCTGCTTCCCCTCGACCGCAACGCGTACAGCTTCCCCGCCAGTGCTCGCTCCGTACACGTTTATGGTCTTTCGTTTACATGTGCATCCAGAGACAAATTAGATATATCTCTCCCTCTTTGTCTGTCTCTCTCTCTCTCTCTGTCTCTGTGTGTGTATGTCTGTCTCTCTCTCTCTCTATCTCTCTATCTCTCTGTCTCTGTGTCTGTCTGTTCTGTCTGTCTCTCTCACTCTCTCTCATTCTAATAGCTGCTAATCGATAGCAAAGACGACTGCAGTTTCATCTCTAACACTCTCTTCATTCTTATTAATAATAGCAAATCCATCCTTGGTATCGATTCGCAGCTATTAGATTGAAGAGAGCCGAAAATCGGATAACAATAGCATAACAAATACGGTGCGAGAGAGAGTAGTGAGGGTAGTCCGGGGAACTCTACGAACTCGGTCTCTCCATCTGTGCCAAGTTGGCTAAGAGCCAAAAGGTTTTTTCGAGAGTTTTACTGCTCAACGTGACTTATGTTGCTTATGTTGCGTCTCTCTCTATCTTACCTGTGGCGAGAAAGAGAGAGAGAGAGAGAGAGAGAGAGAGAGAGGAAAGGGAGAGAGGGAAAGAAACAAGAATGAAAGAAAGAAAGAGAGGGAGAGAACAGGAGAAAGCATGTACAACTCAATTAATCTTTTTGGCACGCTGCCAAAATTTGTGAGTTTTGTGTATCTTTTGCTGTGAACACTATAAAGAGACCTCTCTCTCTCTATGTCATGACATTCTGCCCAGAAAGGCGGTTCTAATGAGGTACAGAGAGATGTGTAAAGGTCACGTTGAGCGTTTTTCTTACACTTACAAGTTTGCGCACAAGAGCGAGGAACACGGCCAACTCCTGACATTCACTTATAAAGAGAAAGAGAGAGAGAATAGAGAGAGAGAGAGAGAGAGAGACAGACAGAGAGAAGGAGAGAGAGAAGGAGAGAGGGAGCGAAACACCGAGATTGAGAGAGAGAGACCATATTGATTGATAATTGAGCGCAGAAAAGACTGTCTGTGAGATCTGTGAGTTTTTGTGTTTCTATTGCTGTGAACGCTATAAAGAGACGGAAAGGTCACTCTCTCTATGTCATTAGATTCTACGCAGAAAGGCAGTTCTAATGAGGTACAGAGAGATGCGGATAAGTAACGTTAAGCGTTTTGATTACACTTACAAGTTTGCGCACAGAGCGAGGCACACGGCCAACTCCTGACATCATGAACAGTGTTCACATATTTGTTCTCACACGTCGGATGAGGTCCAGAACTACTTTTACACAACATTAAATAGCTCAAAAGAACCGCCTTTTTCTGTAGAACAATGTAGGATAGAGAGAGACGCAACATAAGACACGTTGAGTAGTAAAACTTTCTAAAAATACCTTTTGGCTCTAAGCAAAATTATCACAGATGGAGAGACCGAGTTCGTAGAGTTTTCTCTCTCTCTCTCTCCCTTTCTCTCTCTCTTTTACTCTGTCTCTTTCCTCTTTCTGTCTCTCTCTCTCTCCATTCTTTTCTCAACGTTCTCCATGGGCGCCGCCCTTTTCTTCTGGATAAGTTCTTCAACGTTTGCTCGCGAGAAGCGAGCGGGGAATGTCCTGCTCAGCACTACATTGCCGCAGGACATTGGTGATCCGCTCAGCGGAACATCTGAATGTCCTGCTCAGCGAGTGATTAATGTTCCGGAAGCGATTGATAGCATTAATGTTCCGCTTGAATGTCCTGCTCAGACGAACATTCTTCTTTGTGTGTGTCTTCTTTGTGATCTGCATATCTATTTACATAAATCTCAATTCCTTTTACATTTACATACATATGTATGTATGTATGAAACCAGTTGCATTGTGGATCTGAGTATGAAAGTAAGTAATAACCTTTTTGAACGTCTTGCAACGGAATTCAATTAAATTTTGTAGACTTTTCTTAATGCCACTGAGCGTCTATGGAGAGAGTACGCGAGTCCTGCTTTCATACTTCAAAGTCGCACTTCGCAACAGCATCGGAATGACCACGTCATTCCTGCCATCCATCTTAACCTTTGCAGTCATTCGAAGAAGACCAGAGATTCTAAAGCGATACAAGGTTTTATTTAAAAAATTACAAGTAAACATTGCCTTCATGTTCCAGAGATGTGATTTTTTCTCCTAGCCGTTACAACCGGATTAATCATTATAGATGCAATTTATTATACCATGTATGTACATAAGTATATACATATATGTATGTATATATATATATATATATATATATATATATATATATATATATATATATATGTATATACATATATAAATCTCTTAACACTTTGTAACGAATACGATCGTCTTGCTAACGTTTGGTCTTTGTGCCTTCTCCGTTCCCCTAGCGCTTCAAAACTACTTCCTGGTCGTCCTGACGAAAACGGGCGGCTTGTCAGTACTCGTATTTATTGAAATAATATGCGTACGCTGCAAGGCACACAGCCTCACTGGGCTGATCCTAAGAGTGAGGAGAATTGCAGAAACTTCCACGTCATAAACCTCACAATTTGCACAGTGTTGAAGCAGATTCCTCCCGCATTTCTCGATATATCCGTTGTGATATTGCTGGTTAGGATTTTTGTCGTTATTTTACTTGAATATTTTTTCTTAAATCATACATTTTAATTAATGATGAATGAACTTAATAAATATAATCGTTGTTTTTTTTTGATAACATCATAGGATCATCCCTGCCAGGATCCTATGATGTTATCAAACTTGAGCTAATGATGGAAGTTCTTGAGGTGGTAGCAATCACGCGGTACCTGCACGTCGTTCATAACCGTCGTCATTCTGGCCTCTCACTCCTCATAATCGCAGGGCCATTTATCGTTCCGCATGTGAGCAGAGAGATTTTCCAACTTTATCCTCGTAAAAAAGAAATCCAAACCTGTATTTTGTGAGCGATAAGATCTCGTTCTGGTTTGCACTCAATGTTTGGACATATTCAATATGAACACATTGTGTGTCAACAATCGCTTTCAGGTTGCTTACCAGGTGCAAATTTTCGCCTCGGGAATTGCATCAGCTAATGACTGCTGCGCTCGAATGCTGACGTCATACTTTCCTACTGCGATACCGGTTAGAAACGGCGGAGCAAAAAGTGTTTACTAAAAAAAACCCCACAATTTGAAGCACACAATACATGGTTAGAGAAGTCACCATTCATTGTTAAAAAAAACCCAGCCTTTGCTATTAAAGGAGATCATAAGGGAAAACTCCTACGATGAATAGCTGCCCGCTGACTAAAATGTATGGTGTAAGCAATCCACAGAAATGGTGCTACTGCCCTTCGCATTGTCTTAACAGAAATGTGTAGTAAACCAATCGGCATGTGGGCGGGACCTATTAGGAAAAACCCGGCCAATGTTGATGCGCTTCAAATACAGGAGTCTAATGGCAAACTCGGCCACGGTGTGGATATGACAGGCATATTCGACACTTTTTGAAAATGGCGGGAAGTTTATATATTCGAGAATTCAAAGTACGTAAACACTGCTAAGGGAGGAGGTATTTTGGTGACTTCTGGTCAATCGAACTTACTAGCTTAACGTGACCAAATTAGACGAAAAATAGGACACTTTTTATTCGCCTGAGACCTCCTTTAAGCTACGTCATAAAAACGTCATTTATTATAGAAAATCAATTTAGCTGAAATACTGCTACAACACGGCGGAGATTCTTCTGGCTGTTCTGCTCAATCTGCGAGTGCTTCATTTTGCACAAAGTCGTGTTTGAATTGTGAAAGTCAATAAATTATGTATACACATAGCTTGTTAGTTACGCCAACAGAACGTTTACCGTATTTTTCTTTCAAGCAACTAGAGTGAATATCCGAAATATCGGTCCTTGAAAATGAAGTTTTTAGTGTTCAACCTTGAATGCTCCCGCTTAGGAAGAGCGCTAGCGCGCCAAGCACAACAGCGCCAGCTGGCCTTGGCCATTCTCGCACAGTCGCTGGCTTTCATGCTAACTTACGACTCCCTCGGCGTCTTCATGCTCCTCTTTCTCGGTGGTGTGTTCTAAAAAAAATATTCAGTTACGTTTTATCTAAACGCACCATATTTCTGGCATGTTGTCCTTCTTTATCCTACACGGTGCTTATCTTTTCGCTTATTTATCTCTACAAGTGAAACAGCACAATCGGCCCGATACAGCGATCAATTGTGAAATTGTTTGTTGTCACATCAAAATCTATGCATATTAATTAATTAATAAACAAATAAATGAACATATAGATTTTGTTTTAAATCACATATTGTTAATGACAGCTAATCGTATGCTTAGTCTAAATTGCGGCCCAATCTTTCGAAATGAATTTCAGCACTTTTACTTACAGGAGTCGCCTTGCCCGTGTGGGTGGCGACTGCCCTGGTCATCCTAATGACTCAGACGGCCTTCCTCAACGCTCTCGCAGCAATGATCTTCCTCAAAGTGTTCAGGTTACCACCAACTACTAATCAATATGTTTTCAATAGTGCGTGGTCCTATTGAATGGATAATTGGATGATTATCGATTGTAAGCTTACATAAAAATTGACGTAAAAAAATGAAAATAATTTTTTTTTCTTCTCATATTTAGAGACGAGTTTCTCGCAATCGTGCTGTGCTCTCCGAATGTTTCGGCTACTTCTATCGTGCCCTCTCCTCGCCCTTTCAGCCAAAGAGAAACCTCCACTTTGTCGAGGCCACCCTATCTTCTCGCAAGTCCGAAGGCTCTTCAACAAATTTCATGGAAAGCCTCTTTAAAATAATGCCAAATTGATAAAGAATATTATGATTCACGTGATGCATATTATTAAAGTAAAGAAAAGTGTTCTTGCATCAACATTTGGCTGAAATACATGAAGAATGGCAATTTTATGCTCTCATAGTAAGATTTTTTCAGCGGGGATCGCTTCAAGCAATGACTACTCATTTCGTTTTATTGGAATGTTGACACAATTGATGGTTCATGTACTTTCGGGGAACATGGTTTATATTACCTACATTCCTATTCAAATTGGTTCGTAAAATGTTAACGATTTATATGTAAGTATGTACAGAGTATACTGTAAACATCATAGTTAACTAGTAAGGTGATCAATAGGTAAACATTTTAATTGTATTAGAAATAATCATACTAATTTCTATGTGTTTGTACAACTGCTATCCTCATTTTTGCGGACATTATTCTCGCTGTTCTTCTGAAGCTGCGCGTTATGCACTTCGTGTTTGGCCATTGAAATAATGCTAGGAACGAAGACCGGACCATTATGCCTAGTGGATCCGAAAGTATTACTGGAAAGATGGCATTGTTGAAATGAAAAAAAAATAGAAAGACTATCCCTATATAATAGAGCCCCCACGTTGAGTCTAAAAATAGTGATTTGTGAAATGGAGTTTTTTTCTTACAAAGTGCATGTTAGAAGAACTCAATAACTCCTAATACCTTCTGTAAGAGAAACTGAGATATATGTAGATACATGCATAGGCATAGGTACGATGTATGTAAATGTAAAAGAGTATAGCCAAATTAGCCGAATGTGAGATCGCACAGCGGTATTTCAAGGGTACTTGAAAAGGGTAAAGAAATTGTACTCGAGTGGAAGTAAGTTCTTAACGCATCGTGTGACGTTAAAAGGCGCCAAGATTCGAGATACCAACGATGGATTATAACAACATACATATTGCGTACAAAGACAAGATAATTCACAAAATTTTTTATATACGTATGTACATTGGTGACATATAAAAAAATTTCTTAGGTATATACATACATATATACATATATAAATGCTACTTTCATAATGGCAAAAATGGACACCAATTTTAAAATCATATCAATATGACAGTAGTATTTCAGGGAGGTTTTCCATGCCATTTTTTGAAGCCGTTTAGAGCGTTCGGACGGGCGAGAAGATAGGGTCTCGACCAAGTGGAGGTTGCTCGTTGGGTGACAAGGCGTGGGGATGGCGCGAAAGAAGTGGCCGAAACATTCGGAGCGCACAACACGATTGCGCGAAACTCGTTTCTCAATATGAATAATAAAAACACACAAAAAACTTATTCTCATTTAAAATTAGCTTTTTATTTTAATTTTTTTACATGCTACAATCATCCATTTACCCAATCAATCAGAGCAGCATGGCAAACATCTTGATTAGCAGGAGGTGACTGACCTGAACACTTTGAGGAAGATCATTGCTGCGACAGCATTGAGGAAGGCGGTCTGACTCATCAGGATGTTCAGGGCAGTCACCAACCACACGGGCAGAGCGACTCCTGAAGGTAAAATAGCTGAAGTTAAATTCGAGACATTTTGCCGGAATTTAGACAGCCGTGAATGATTTATGATTTAGTTAGAACATTTGCAGAAAACGTACCACCAAGAAAGAGAAGCATGAAGATGCAGATGGAGCCGTATGTTAGCAAGAAGGTCAGCGACTGCGCGAGAATGGCCATGGCCAGCTGGCGCTGTTGTGCATGGCGCGGATGCGCTCTTCCTAAGCGATAGAGGATTCAAGGTTGAACTTAATAGTTCATCTTCAACCGAACTTTCTGATTTTCACTCTGGTTGCGTGAAGGAAAAATATGGGCAAAGTTCTATTGGCGCTAACAAACATGCTATGTGAATACATATTTATTCACCTTCGCAATTCGAACGGCTTTGCGCGAAATGCAGCACTCGCAGATTGAACAAAACAGCCAGAACAATCTCCGCCGAGTTGTAGCAGTATTTCAGCTAAATTGACTTTTTTAAAATAATAAATGGCACTGTTTGTACCTTAAAATCATAGCTACACACAGCGCAGAAACAATAATACTTTCCCCGGCTTGCGGGAAAGTTCGTTTTGAAGTACGCGGAAAAAGTGCTTTCAAAACGACAGAAATGAACTTTCAGCCGGAAAGCGAACTCGCTGGCCACAAGTTCGTTTTCTTAAAAAAAATGAATGGTGATTTAGCTAACCGTGCATTTTATGTTTCAAATTGTGTGTTTTTCAAGCAAGCACTTTGTGCTCCGCCATTTCTAACCGGTATCGCAGCAGCAAAGTATGACGTGAGCATTCGAGCACAGCAGTCATTAGCTGTGGCAATACCCGAGGCAAAAATTTGCACCTGGTATGCAACCTGAAAGCGATTGTTGAGCTTTGTGCTTTGTTTGCACTAAATCTGTTCGTATTGAAAATGTCCACATATTGAATGCAAACAAGAAAGTGACCTTAACACTCACAAAACATTGGCTGGATGGCTTTTTTTTACGAAATTAAAGTTGGAAAATTTCTCTGCTGACGGAAGGTACAATAAATGGCGCTGCGATTACGAGGATTGAGAGGCCGGAATGACGGCGGTTATGAACATACCGCGTGATTGCTACCACCTCAAGAATGGTTATCGATAGCTCACGTCTACTATAATTTTCAAAAGAAAACAACGATTATATTAACTAATTTCATTAATTTCATCAATTAAAATCGTCACGCACGCATTTTTTTTTATGATTTGAAGAAAAAAATGTCAAATAAACATAGAAAGCGCTAACCAGCCCGATCACAAGGGACATATATAGAAATGCGGGAGGAATCTCCTTCAGCGCCGTGCAAATTGTGAGATTAATGACGTGCCCATGTCTATAATTATATTCACTTTTAGGAACAATGTTATGTACCTTGCAAAATCCTCATATGATTTCAGTGAAGACGTGAACTGACAAGCCGCCCGTTTTCGTAACGACGACCATGAAGTAGTTTTGAAGCGCGAGAGGAACGAAGAAGATGCAAGGACCGAACGTTAGCAAGACAATCGTATTCTTTAGAAAGTATTAAAAGATTTATACATATTAAAAGATTTATACATATACAAATGTATATGCGTATGTATATGGTATAATAAATTGCATGTGAACATACAGTACCGTCGGAAAGTCTATGAACTTTTGGTTTTTCATTCATAATTTCCTTCAAAGTGTATGAAAGTTAATGAAATTTTCAGGGTTGCTCTTTTGTAATAATAGATCTTCAGTAGCCGAATATTGGATTCATTGATCCACTACAAAGCGAAATAAAAATCAATAACTCAAATTACAAGGGTTGCATATTTAGACGTGCTGGATAAAATGGTTTATTTCCTTGGCATTCGGTAAGTTTTTATCGGGCAAATGGTTTAGCTGCATGCTAGAACATCTCTGCGATAACTTTTTGGTCTAGTCGATATTTAATCACATGTTTTTACATGCGGCCAGCCTCCAGTGCCAGATCCATGCAGTCGGCCTGAGATGCAGAAGGTTCAGGAGGACAAAATCGATCATTTACTACAATATCTATAATAATCATGATGTCCATTTATTCGGAGGTGATCATTGAACTTATTCACATCGTTATTATAGAAGTAGAAATTACATGTTGAATGTTTATGCACGCTATAACCACTGTGGACAACTTTCGTCCGCAGTCTGAACCAACTTAAAGTGATGCTATGCGGGAGTCTGATTTTCTAAAACGGGTTTACCAATCTCAAATCATAGTTAATAGGCTTCTTCATGATCGATAGCCATAGTTCTTTCCTGGCTTTAAGAGACCACCAGATAAAGTAGATCGTTTGAATGCACTCCTGGCATAGTGTAGTTCGGTGTCTTTAAAGGCAGGAAACTATACCCGAACTTGTTTAGATCGAGTCGAAAATCACTATAATCTATACATCAGAGTGTTCTGCAATTGTTTTAATCTCAATTAGCCTGTTTAATGTTGTGATTGTTTTAAAACACACAGCTGTCAAATACATCGTACCACTCTATGCAAGGGTGCCGTCAAACGATCTACTGTCCTAGTGGTCTCATGAAGACAGTGAATAAATAAAGATTCTGAACGTGGAAAAACCTATTAACTATCGTTATAGATAGGCAAGAGAGTTTTTGAAATACGGACTCCTGCACAAGATCACTTTTAGCAAGTTTGCACTGCGGACGAAAGTTGACCGCGGTGTCCAAAGTGTGCATAAATAGTTAGCATCTAATTTCCACAGATCACGTAAGCGCCTGAATTAGTTCAATGATCACCTCCAAATAAATTGACATTATGATTATTATAGATTTTGTAGTAAATGATCGATTTTGTCCTCCTGAACCTTCTGTATCTCAGGCCGACTGCATGGATCTGGCACTGGAGGCTGGCCGCAAGTGAAAACATGTGATTAAATATGGACTAGACCAAAAAGTTATCGCAGAGATGTTCTAGCATGCAGCTAAACCATTTGTCCGATAAAAACTTACCGAATACCAAGGAAATAAACCATTTTATCCAGCACGTCTAAATATGCAACACTTGTAATTTGAGTTATTGATTTTTATTTCGCTTTGTAGTAGATCAATGAATCCAATATTCGGCTACTGAAGATCTATTATTACAAAAGAGCAACCCTGAAAATTTCATTAACTTTCATACACTTTGAAGGAAATTATGAATGAAAAACCAAAAGTTCATAGACTTTCCGACGGTACTGTACATAATCCTGTTCTTACGGTCAGGAAAAAAATACTCATATCTGGAACGTGAAGGCCATGTTTGCATGTAAGTTTTGAAATAAAACCTTGTATCGCCTTAGAATCTCTGGTCTTCTTCGAATGACTGCAAATAGGAAGATGGATGGCAGGAATGACGTGGAGATTCCGATGCTGTTGCGAAGCGCGCCAGGGAAGTATGACGGCATGATTCGCGTGCTCTCTCCATAGACGCTCATTGTCAGTGGAACTAAGAGAAGTCTACAAATAAGTTAATTAATACATGTTAATTGAATTGCAGCACAATCGCACAATATGACGTCATTTGATGTTTCCGTTTTGAAAGGTCAACAAATGGAGAAAATACAGCTCTCTTGAAGCTAACACTTTCAATCCTAACACATTAGCTTATAGATATTACTGGTGTTGATGTGAAAGCATTTGTTCACAAAGTTAACGCACGATTCCAGAAATGTCAATATGACTGATGAGATGAAACATATTGCTAAACACCTGCCTGTTCACTCACTCTAAAGCTAATCAAATATGCATATACATACATACATACCCTTTAAAGTTCAGCTGATTAAAACCCTTCTTATCATTAGCATTTGGAGAATCCAAGTCTGACCATTTGAAGAACAGAGAGAAGGTGTTAAAATGAAATCGGACAGTCGCTGGTTAGAATCGAAGGGAGACTTCATAAAAGAGAGATAATTATTTGCTTCACCTTCTGTTCGTTCGTGGCAGTAATCTCGATACTTTGGTAATGACAGCTATGCTTCAGTACATCCCATCCATTTATTCCAATGCAAAAACGAGATTGAAATTTTCCTTCTGATGTCTGTGACGAATTTTTATTTAGGTATATGATTCATCACTTCCGTTATAGAACATAACTGTAAGAAGAGATAATTATCACTCTCAAATTTCACTGAAACCAGTGCGAACTTTACAAAGGCTAATCGTGAGTGTTGTTGAAGTGAATTTGCATTTAGTTTACAAGAACACCCTCTTTCAAACAGTGCTTTTAATGCATTATATTACTTTAAGTTTTAATGCACGACCAAATAACAGAGAGAAAAATTAATTAATTAAAATAAGGGATATGTTGATAAAAATGTATGTGCATAAGAAAATTGGTAAACTATTGAGCAATGAGAGACAGAGATGAAGCAAGAAAGATCTAACGAGAAAGAGAGAGAGAGTGAGAAAGAGAAAGAGAGGGAGAGAGAGAGAGAGAGAGAAAGAGAGAAAGAGAACGAGAGAGAGAGAGAGAGAAAGAGAGAAAGAGAGAGAGAGAGAGAGAGAAAGAGAGAGAGAGAGAGAGAGAGAGAAAGAGAGAGAGAGAATGAGAGACTATTCTAAATCTTTTTGCACTATTAATGGATGCGCCAAGGGGTTTAGCGATATCAACATTTAAGATAACGCAATTTTGAAGTCAGCAAAGACGAAAGTTGTATTTGGTTGTTTTAAAATTTCTTCACGTTTATTTTTTTAATATGTAATTACGTTCACCGAGCACATTTTACTTCTGAAGATTACAGTAGAAAATGGCCTTCTTCAAGCAACGTTTCTTTTACATGCTAGTATTTTGAGAATATCACTTTTTTATAGTGCATTTTATCAGAACACAACCATTGAAGAATATGCACATAAAACGGCTGTCGAATACCTGACCATTATATACAAAATACCACGCAGAATATAAGAACCCACCAGTAAAAACGACTAATACATGTACTTTGATGATTGATACTACATATTTATGTAAATGACACTGAAATTCAAACCTTCTGCTTAGGGCACCTTGAGGATGAGCAATGTACACGTCACAGTTGTTACAGTAGTTGCGCATGTATCGAGTTGGACTACTTACATCCACATGCATGTACGTAGATTCATGAGCAACTTTGATTATCGTGTCAAGAATATGACTGTGTATAATACGGTAGGGCTATAAATATGTCTAAGTGTGTACGTTACCACATCGCAAGGGGGCGGCATTTTTGCGAATGCGAGGGAGGCTGAGAGTGAGGTTCCGCCATATTCGGTTCGCCGCACGGCCCGTGCTACACATCCAGCGACGGATCTTAGAAGCGAAATACTCACTCAGAAAGTGAACTCCCCCCCCACGTTTAAAGAACAGCGAGAAAATTGAGTGATTATCCCTTTCTCTCCCTCTCTCTCTATCTCTTTTTGTCTCTCTCTCTCTCGCAGCATCTCTCTCCCTTCTCTATTTCTCTCTATTTCTCTTTCACTCCCATAAATTTTTCTTTCTTTCTCTTTCCCTCTCTGCATATCTGCATATGCATATCTCCTTTCCTTTTCCTCCTTTTCCATTTCTCTATCTCTTCCTCTCTATTTCTCTCTTCTTCTTGCTCTCTCACTGTCTCTCTATATTTCTTTCTCCCTCTCTCCCTCTCTCTATCTCTCTCTCTTTCTCTCTTTTTCTCTCTGCACTAACAGTCGGCATTCCGCCAATGCTAAGGTAGACAGCAGAGGCGGCGGTGACAGCGAGGGTAACGACGGAATTGCGGGTGACGATGAAAATGGCTCCTCCAATGACTGCAGTCTGCGCGAGGTTTGCCTGGAATCAACGAGAGATAGCTGGCCGTCGAGAACGTTCACGTATCTATGTATGTATATACACATATGTATATAGGCTTCCTCCTCATTTATCGAGCGATCACACATACATATGTGCATACATGCATATGTACATATGTATGAAAGAGTGATCAGTCAGATTTGATATGCACGCATTGAATGCAAACAAATATTGGAGACGTTGTAACCGCGTCAGAATGGCCTACCTGATCGCTCGTGTAGCTTCCGTAGCGGCACCACTTCACAAAGTGTTC
This sequence comes from Allodiplogaster sudhausi, assembly GCA_945643635.1. Classification (NCBI taxonomy): domain Eukaryota; kingdom Metazoa; phylum Nematoda; class Chromadorea; order Rhabditida; family Diplogasteridae; genus Allodiplogaster; species Allodiplogaster sudhausi. The sequence continues at coordinate 5,224,487 of CALZFC010000006.1, read as the reverse complement.
GCAGTTGTTAAAGATGAGGTTGTATTCCCCTACACCGAGCTGGAAAAATAAAGATTATGCCATCACTTTGAATTGCCTTACAATTTGCTCAATTCCACATCGAATAACTGGAAGGCTTTCATATCAAATGCTAAATGTAGCAATATTGATTGGAAACAGGAGAAAGAGAGACAGATTGTATAGTATGTACTGTGAACCTGGCTCTGCGCCCGTTCCACAGCGACAACGGCAGCGAGTGGCGGGCAGGTACTGTCAAAACCGTTGTTGATTCGGCAGACATCTCTGCCGACCGCGCCGTGCAGGCTGTCAGAACGGACCTGTGAGTGCCATTTACAACATACATATGTATGTAAATATGTATGTATGCACCTCTAAACTATCTACTCAACCTGGTGGAACAAACGAAGGAATCAAACATATTCTAATGCTAAGAGCAGACTCCCAACGAGAGTTGCCACACTTACATATCACGGGTGTATCAGGGTTGTATCGGAATGCTGTATTCCGAACTTTTTTTCTCTCTCTACCAAATTCCGATTTTCGAACTACGCTTTGAAAGGGGCCCTTTTGGATTTCTGAATTCCATAATGAATTCTTTTTTTATTCCGAGACATCCCTGTTAGAATATAACTGGTATTCTATATACATACAAGGATCGAGGAGTACTTGGAATTGCGGAAGGAGTTCCATCCTCTCTTCAACGCTGCTGCCATTTATGATCTTGTCGTGAGCAGCAGCAAGAAAGTCACTGACCCGAGTGGAGACGTCTGTGTCAATCGAGAGAGTTGCATTTTGGGGGGGGGGGGGGAGAATGAGCAAGAGAAGGAGCAAAATGATAAGACATGGCATTAGAGATGAACAGATCGGGCGAAAGGGCGTAGAGATGCACACAGAAAAATATCCGTTACCGGTAACGGATATTAATTTCGTACTTTGAGGGATATATTCGTAATTAGAGCGCTCCCAATCCGTAACACTATCCGTAAACCAATAAGTAGTTTAATACAAAACTTCCTTAAAAAAGCAATTGTTCAGAAAGACATGATCACGCATGCGCGGAATGCATTTCGGGCACATAACGAACTACACCATCCGCACAACACGTTTTGTATCCTAATATTTACTCACATTGTGAAAATTGAACAACAAATTAACGAATATTCCGTAGTGCTAACAGAATTTTTTACGGATTGAGAGAGCCTTCTTAAGCTTCACCTATCAAGTAGACGGATAGTTTTTATGTGTGTGGAGAGAGAAAGAGGTAGAGAGAAAGAGAATGAGAGGGAGAGAGAGCGAGAGAGAGAGAGAGAGAGAGAGAGAAGAAACATCCAAAGTCGCCGCCATCCTCAGTGCTGAAGTGGATGACACGAGGCGCTCCTCCAATGATGCCGATGAAGATTGCCCAGTGCTAGAAGGCCGCTCTTTGTTCGCTATCTTTCTTCAACTATAATCCTACTATTCCAGGTGCTGTAGGAGAAAATGGTGCAAAGTTGGAAGAGATAAATAGAATCATGATACTGAAGATTTTCAGGAGAGGGGGAGAAGAAGGAAGAACTAATTAATTAAAAAGAACGAGATAAAGAGAAAGAACATAGAAATATATGAGAGTTTGCCCACTGTATACGGCGAGATTGTCGTCCCGTTCACATTAACGGTCCGTCTGATCTCGATGAGGTCTCCTTCATTGAGGTACGGCTGAAAGCGCGGGTTCGAATAATTCGTCACAACATGAGAGAGTCATTGTCAAAAAGTATGTATGTAAAACCGTTTTTCCACCTCTTCTCCACTCTACATCCTCTCCCTACGAAATCCTCGATGAGGGAGAGGTAAAGCCTGTTCCAACATGAAGTATATAGGGCAGCAGGAAAACCAATCACCGCCACCAAAGGAACTCCTTTCATTTAGAATTAGAGCAGAACCGAACTGACAACGATATCGCAGGCTGATGAATACTCCGAGACGAGTCTGGTCCGTATCCAGAAGTTGTTTCTGCATCGATTCCTCACTTTTTCACCTTTAGCACTTTCATCGTCGGTGTCGTTACCATCTTCTGTTGCCTATGAAAAAAAAATCATCATATGAACAAGTAGGAAGAAGCAGCTTCTGGACGCTTTCTAGGCATATGAACATATTCAGTGAAACACTTCACAATTTACGGGGGAAGAACTTGGATTTAGCAATTTGTTCAAATATCACTATAATGCCTCTTCTACACCAGCGGACATTAAGGCAGATGTCGTAAGTATCAAACTGACAAGCTCGTGTACTACGACAGAACCTTCATCTTCCGCAACCCTCAGACTCGCCTCATTCTCTTCTTCTGCTTCCAAGATAGGTCCTAGCAGCCTTGTTCCAGATCGATGCAGCTCCATTTGCAGCCCTGCCCACTCTTTCTTTTAAATCTACAAAGTATTAAAGGAATTATACGGACGAAAAGAAATCGTATCTAAAAGCCTTAAATCGGGCGACGATATCTTATTAAATATTAATTTTCATTGTGCAAGACCACGTCTTATCAATCTTAAAAAAAACTTGATCATTTCGAAAGAAAACTATTTTTTGGTTGGATACTTCCTTTTAGAGTCTATAATGCAACTTTTAGACAATTGCTACGATTGAGGATATTCTAAATGCAAATCAAAAGCCACCCCCAATTGAATTAAAATCGTCATTATATCTTCAAAAATGAATGAGAGAGCGTCACTAGGAACGAATCTTTATCTCTTAAAAATCAATTTCTCTCTCTCTCACTCTCACTTTCTTCCCTTCTGCTCTAATCCATGGCTAGCGAAGAGACTGAAACGATGAAAAGTGTCAGGCTATAACGAGCACAGAGATAAACTAATCATTAGAAATGTTATCGCATTGTTTATTAATTTTTTTATGAATCAACCGCGGACAACGTTGCAAAAATGGCCATTGCTAGACATTTAAAGGCTGATTGGGACTCATTTAACAATCGACCAAATATAACTCCCTTTATATGCTGCAGCATTTCTATGGGCGTTACTTGAGATACACATGTATACTAGGAGCAACATCTACATACAGTCCCGCTCAACATTGTTGGGTCCGGTATTAATAGTATTAATAGTATTAATATAAATAATACAAACTGGAATAGCGCGCTGAATACGAATTTTCGTGCCATTTTGCGTAGGAGTTTACCTATTTCGACCATGGAGATTACGACTGTGAAGATCGCTTTCAAAAATATGCTGAAATGGCTGAGATCGCATAATATTGCATTTAATTTGGTCGTGTTTGGGATCCAAACGGGCTGGCTTCAAGTCCTGGACTACAAAGTGCAAAATAACGTGAAATTTTCAGAGCACTTCTTACCTTTTTTGAGTTTCTTGTTTTATTTCGTTTGAGTTTCTCATTTTGTTTATGTATAAACGACGAAAAAAAGCAAAAAAATTTTCGTGCTTGCAAAAATCTGTTCTCAAAAGGGTATCGAACCATGACCTCGAGATTGCCGGTCAAAGACTTACCAATACTCTTCAGACGGCACGAAGTGATCTGATGATACCTTTCTTTGGACAGCGTTGATTGCCTCACAAAGGAAACGGTGATTCTGAACACGTTCGCTCATACTTTAGTGGGAGACAGAGAGAGAGAGAGAGAGAGAGAGAGAGAGAGAAAGAGAGACATGGAGGTAATGCGAGAGAACGAGAAAGAAGGAGAGAGGGAGAAAGTGAAAGAGAGACAAGTGGAGCGAGAAATAGAGAGCGAGAGAGAGAAGGAGATAGAGAGAGAGGGCGAGAGAGAGAAGAGGTGAAAGAAGGTGCTGTTAGCTGACAATGAGAAAAAATCTTTGGTCTAACGACATACCGTAGCTTCAGCCTTGAAACAGTGAGGCAGAGTAAATGTAGTCGACGCTGCACCTTCTTTCGCTTCTCTCTCTCTCTCTCTCTCTCTCTCTGTTTCCCACTAAAGTTGGAAACAGAGAGTGTTCAGAATTGACGTTTCCTTTGTGAGCAATCGACGCTCCAAAGAAAGGTATCATCAGATCTGTTTGTACCGTCTGTAGAGTATTGGTAAGTCTTTGGCCGGCAATCTCGAGGTCTCGGTTCGATACCCTTTTGAGAACAGATTTTTGCAAGGACGAAAATTTTTTTTTCGTCGTTATACATAAACAAAATTAGAAACTCAAACGAAATAAAACAAGAAACTCAAAAAAGGTAAGAAGTGCTCTGAAAATTTTACTTTATTTTGCACTTTGTAGTCCAGGAGTTGAAGCCAGCCCGTTTGGAACCCAAACACAGCCAAATTAAATGCAATATTATGAGATCTCAGCCATTTCAGCATATTTTTGAAAACGGTCTTCACAGTCGTAATCTCCATAGGCGAAATAGGTAAACTCCTACGCGAAATGGCACGAAAATGCGTATTCAGCGCGCTATTCCCGTTTGTATTATTTATATTAATACTATTAATACTATTAATACCGGACCCAACAATGTTGAGCGGGACTGTATGTACGTAGTCTATGATATTCAGAGCGCGACCATTTATTGCGGAAACCATCGTGTTCAGAGTAGTATGAAGGAGACAGGAAGTCAACTTTTAATATTTAGGCATAATGTGACATCTCCTCAGAGCGTCGCAGTGTCCTCTGCTGAAAAACTCCAATATATGCATATATTGGAGTTTTCATTGAGGAGTTCATAACAAAGAATATCAAAAGCGTTATTATTTTATATTATTTTACAATTAGAGAAGTGAACTAATTAATTTCTCAGCTAGTTACATACATATTTTTTTTAGCAAAAGAAGCGAAATGTAGAAGGCGTATATGTTTGTACGTACATACATAGCTGCTACCATTAGTTGCGTTTCTCTATTTTTTATAAGAGCATAGCGCCATTCTCATCTCACCCCCCTCCCCCCTCCCACTTCGCCCCACCCGCTTATTGTTAGCACTCTCGTTGTCTGACGCTCTCTGTCTCACTATCGCGTTCTTCTCCGCTGACTTTGCTTATCTTCTTTTCCTTTAACACCGCACAGAGGCAACGAAGATTGTGCAATTTGACAGAGCGAGAGATCGTATCACAGGGTGAGAAGCATTTGATGAAAGTGCGCCGGAAAGCTGATGCAATAGCAGCACGTTTTATTCTTTTTTGAACGTCGTTCTATTTTGTGTTTATGAACTAATATACGAAAGAATCCGACTGCACATTGTCCAGAAGAAGAAGAAGAAACGTTTTGATTATGTTTGAGAATAAAATGAAAGAGATGATTGATGAGCCAAGAATCTTGTATACTGCCACAACCACAACCTCCTATCATGGCTTGTATTATTGGAGCGACGAATTCAGAGAATGGAACTAACGAAGGATTTGGCGATGTGTAGTATTTTTTTTTAAATATTTTTGTTTTAAACATACAATATTTATGCAGAAATTTACTTCATGTTCTGATAAAAGTTCTCCGCCAATCAAAAGGTGTCTCAGTTTTCTATTTCTCTCTCAAATGCACTCTTCCTGTTTACACTTCTTTTCTGATATAATTTTTGACCCCTATCCCTGGTTTCACTTTTCATTCTTTGCTGTCACTGAGATTTCCGTTCTCTAATCTATCTCTTTTATCTCTATCTCTCTCCCTACTTGCTATCGACCCGATCTCTCTCCCTCTCTCTCCTCACTTTCTCTCTCTCTCACATACACCCTTCCCCGTCTCTCTCTCTCTCTCTCTCTCTCTCTCTCCTTTTCAGCATCACGATGCCTGAACACAGTTCCACATGTTCGCTTGTCAATCGATCTCCTGACGCACTCTCCTGAAAATTTTATTTTCTTATTGTGAGTCGCACTCCCCTGTCAACATTTTTTCAAAAACGTTTCATTGTCTGACAAAATAACAAAATACTGCAAAGCGAAACGTAAAAGAAACACAAAGTATATTCCTATTTATAATGACAACTTTTCGAAATATATTCCTGTTGCATCTGTGTAAATCAATTGATATGAAAACGAGAAAAAAAGAGTTAGAACAGCTACTTCAATTAAGAAATTTTGTTTAAAAATAGTGCTAAGAGACAAAACATTAAACAAACAAAAAAAGAATTTAAAAAAAAACTTTCCAAAAATAATGCCAGACTGACTGACGGTGAACTAAGATTGCTCCATCCAGCCCGATCGAGTAGAGGGCTGCTCAGGTCGAAAAAGACGACTTAGCGCTCTCGATAAGATGCCCCATCGCGCTTGGAAAGCGATGAAGATCAAGCTATAAAATACGTTGTAAGGGCGGGAAATTTGAATTGAGTTTTTTTCTGTCCGAAATCATGCTTTGTAGATCAGACTTTGTTGGATTTTTGTTTTAATGCCATTTATTGTTAGTTGGAAAGAAAAAAAAACTGGCTAAACCCATAGTGCAAGCTGCACGCCGCATTCGGAAGGAGATAGGTCACAAAATGTGCCCATTTTGAGTTGTAATACTGCCCGATCCTGTAGATCGTGACCATTGTCGTGAAGAATAATGCATGGTCTGCGGCGCTCTCAAGCAAAAGCTATATTTTTCAAAACGACAAGGCATCATCAAAGATGCTCTAGAAATCTGTCTGTGCTATCAAATCACTTACAAGGGAATGCTCTAGGCTTATCCGTTATACGTTAGAATCCGTTAGGAGATTTTGATTATCATTTCCGTTACCTACCCGACGAGAGCTTTCGAATGGTATTTACATCAGTAGCTCCTTTCATAAGCTCGGGGAAAGCAGAGATGTCAACGGCTCGGCCCGGCATGGCTCGATGGGCCGGCGGGCCCAATATTCCGTGGGCACGGGCGGAGCCGGACCGGGCCTGAGGAAACACTGGCCGGCTCGTAGGTTTGGGCCCGATTGTTCGAGAAATTGGAGAATGGTCAACTAATTTCGAAATTGTCTTGAATGATATATGCATATACTTGACCATTTTACTCCTCTTATCTCATCACCATGACGGATAATTGCCCAGAGTTAGACTTTTTTGAAAATGGGATACCTTACCATATTAAAAATCGGGCCGGGCCCAAAAAAATTCTGAGGCCCACAAAAGTACATGCGGACAGGGGTGGCCGTGGGCCGAAAATATCCGGCCCCGGCTCCAAGGTCGGTCTCGGCCCCGGCCCCGGCCCCGGGGACCGGGCCCTAGGCCGGGGCCGGGGCCGGTGACCCCTGCATGCGGGCCGGGCTGAGAGTTTGGGCCCAATGGGCCAGGCGCCCAAAAATGTTAGTCCCGTTGACATCTCTGGGGGGCATTCTCTTACATTTCCTTGTAAGTCTGTTGAACCTGCAGAAAGAACTTAATCTCCCTCTTTCGTCGTTGCATGTTGTCGACGCCATGTTGCGTACTTTTCACCTAATAAGAAGAGCAAGTAACAATTTTGAGGTTCAATATAATAAGTGACGTCATCGTCAGGTTACCTTTCCCTGCGATCGCACCAAAATGACGAGAGTGCAAGCATCAAGAAGCACTTCTGATACGGCGACAATTAGAACGAAGGGAAAATCGAGTATTTCACTAAATGGAGAGATTTTGTAATCAAGTTCTTTTTAACATCATTAAAAAGTCACCCAAAACTAACAACATGAGAAAAGTACACCAGTTGTCGTTAAAAGTGTACTCCCATTCTTGCGGCACAAACATCATGTAGCAGTCCTTATCTGAAATTGGGTGACCTCTTGCTACAATACCATCATCATTCAATACCAAGAAAATCGTTTCAAATCAGCTTATATTATTCGCTCTCTCTATGTTCCATTCAACTGACGCCAGAACCATGGAAGAGTGTGAAGAATCGCAAGCGGGTAGATGGAGGCGACGATGAGGAAACTTCGCTTTGGTTTGAAGGGCGGCGACATCTTGGAAAGGCGCGCGATGCAGATGAGTCGATTGATCGCAATCGCAAAGTGAGTGTAAACGCAGGCATACCAGAAGATGAATCCCGTCTGTGTCAGTTGTATTTATTACGTCATGTAAGAATAGAATATTTAAAAAAAAGTTCTCTTTTCAAGTATCAAAAAGATACTTTTCAAGTATAGCATAATAGAGACCAACATGTGTGATGGCTTTGCGAAGTCGTTCGCTGAGAAACGAGGCGTCTTGTCTAAAAGAAGAAAATCGACGAGAATAAAAATATGTAGATAAAGTTTTATTTATGCCTTTATTAATTTTATGTTGTTTTTTAAATACTTTTCCTGACACAAAAAGAAGCGGCGCTTGATAGAAGGCAGCGACAGCGGAGACGCCGAGGTTGCTGATTGAGAAGGAGATGCAGAGATGGCCGAAGAAGCTGTGTATTCTGGTCGAGTACCAGATTGCGACGGCATTTGAAAGTAACCCGAGGACTCCAACCTGGAAAAATGCCGATTTATTTTCTATTATTCTCCTTCAACCTCACTAGGTATTGGGGGTATTGGCCGGCCCGGCCACGGGCCGGGACGGGTTCAGACCTCTAGGGCTGAGGGGACGTGAACAAATGAATGAAGTTCTCCATAATTGAACAACTGATGACCCAATTCATGTTGAAATGTGCCCAACTTTACTTCGGATTATAGAGGCGTTTCACATACGAAATATTCCCAATATTGCATGGGATTTTTACTGCGACGCAATTATTTTAAAGAATTTTTCAGCTTTGGCGAACTGTATCTGACCAATATTTTCGGCACTCGGCTACCCCCTTTAAGGAAATTATTCTTTTAGCTCTATCCAATAATGGAGAGACATTATAAGTGTCCTTGTTCTCCTTCCTAAAAGTTATCAGCCACCTTCCGTAGGTTTTCGAAGATAGGATGAGACAATAAAATACAACAATATGGTTTTTTTGATAGTTTTGAAATCTAAGATTAATGTTTGTGTTTGTCAACTCAACAAAGACATACCGTAAAGAGAATTAGAGCGGGTGCAAGAGCAGCGGCCTTCTCGTCATCCAAATTCATTTTATCAATGAACTCCTGCTACCTATAGAAAAAATGTCACGACATGGCAATGATGATATACAAGAAAATGAAATTAGGCGCAGCAACAGGTGGTGAAGAACGAAATGTTCAATCGAATAATTCAAGTTGAAAACGAATACCGCATATGGTGCTCTGCTATCAGTATATCAAAAATAATGGTAAACCTCAGATCGGACGACTTTGATGAGCAATGAAAGTTCGGAACAGGGTAGCGGAATGTTTAAGCACAAAAAAAGAAGTTATTATTTCAGTCAAGCACATTTCTTAATTTTTACTTCCGGGTGGTGAGTCGTTGACGCGCAAGTTTACCCGCAAGTTTGTCCCATGTGTAACGAAAAGTCTCCATAAAATAGCATAGCAATTACATATGTACAACCCAATGAGGAAGTGCGAACGGGTGATTGCCGATAATTGCTATACTATTTTATGGAAACTTTTCGTTGCACATGGGACAACGCAGTAATTTTAAAGTTAAACTTGCGCGGCCACAACTGAAGCCTACTCATTTATCAACAGTAGCCGACATGCATTTTGCCCAATTCCAGAACATTAAAGTTTAAAACCATTGCTGCATAATTTTTTCGATCTCAAATTAGAGAAATTCCTCATGAAAAGACATGGAAAGATGGTAAAATGTGACTTGCTTCTTCTTGGGACAAAGAAAGGCAATGTAATGAGGAAGTTGCACGAAGAGGCAAAAGTGAGAACGACCTCCATCACGAAAGTCGAGTTGTGCTGTTGATAATATTTTTGTGAATCAACAATATATCCAAGTGTAAGATACGAATGAACGACAAAATTGGTCCTAAAATTGTGCATTTTTTATGTATCATTTTTATGTATGCAATAATATGTTTTTAGTTTTAGCATTGCCAAATTAAAAGAAATCAGGGTTTTGCACTTTTATCATTCAAGATGTACACATTCTCAATATAAACTTTTACAATCATTATACATATGTCGTAGATGTTTCATAAATTGCATACTTGAAACAACGAAACTAAAACTTTTGGTCAAATTTCTTAGACGTGACCTCACCGTTTCATTATCCCTTGCTTAGAATCATTCACACTTACGCCAGGTTTAGCACGTGAAAATGAAGGGGCGGTGTTTCATTCACGTGCGAACTTCCATAGAATAAGAATTCTAGATACCTCATTCATGAACTGCCTCTCACATTAGTTATAAGTGGAAAAGGTATTTCAATCTGAAAAGAAAGCGTTGTCAACACACCCTTATTAAACTTACTGATTTCTTTCCATTTACATCCTGTCAAACACTTTTGCTTGTTCCTTCTCTGCCCAAAACGACAGAAATATTAAAAGTCAACCCTTATTTTTTGAAATGGAGAAGTCATTTTATCTAGTTCACTATTTTCTCTAATTGTAAGTAATGGCACAAAAACGAATGACATTTCTCTTTTTTTTATTTGTGATGAAACAGCGAAATATTAATTTCATGTAAAAAAAAATAAATAAATAAACAGCATTTCTGTGAACAAGTAGTGAAATGCGCAGGTCTCATACATGCACAACACTGATATGGAAAGCAGAACAAAGATTAAAACATGAAACTAATCGCAACAATAAAGAATCGAATAGGGTAAATCAAAATATCACTGTAGGCGCTACTTGAGATGATCGATGAACGAGCCTCGCGAGACGATTTCGTGCTCGAGAAAGAACTCCCCAAAAAAAAAGAGATTATGCACAGGTACACGTGATGAACTTATTATATAATAACGTACATATATCGATAATAAAGCGAATTCAGCTCAATTTTCTGTGTATCAGAAATAATGGTAAACCTCGGATATAAAAAGCTGACCGTGGTGACCTAAGTTCGGAATCGGGTAGGCGGAAAGCACAGAAAAGTTACTATTTCAATCAAGCTCACTTGTTTTCTTGACGTTTTCCGGCGAATATTTCATTGTCGAGCAGCATGACTTCGGTTCCATCAAGGTTCACACGGATAAGAGATTATTCATTTAGATGTGTAGAGAGCAAGTCATTCTTCTTGTGGGCTACATACATATGTTTCAGATGAATTTGACGCATATAATGACATCCGCGTGCATAAAGAAAACTATTGATATATAGAAGGCTTGACATCAGGAAGCATTCTTGATTAGTTTTAAAAACCAAAATTAATTATTAACTCATTTCGATTTTAATGATCTCCCTTCTTGAGGCAACCACTATTCTTGCATTTCAACAGCTTTATCTAATTGAAAGGAGCACTGCGTGGATGTCAGAAGAAATCGGCCCTTTCCTTTTTCTCTCTTCTTTCCACTATCACTCGTCCTTCTATAAATGCTAAGAAAGTACTTTATGTTCAGTAAGGACGCGAGAGCTCATGCAAATAGGGCGTGTAGAAGGGAGAAAGCGAAGGCTGGAAGTGTCTTCTGATATGCATGCATTTTTTTTATTTTTTTCGCCGGACTTATGTAAATTAGTAGAAAATCTGACTTGAGATACAAGGAAAAGTAGTATTTATAATAATTATATTATCAGCATCCCAAGTCCAAAGTATTAAGTCTTCCGTTCTTAAATAAACCCCCTTCTATCGCATCTACTCGTTGTCAGTTCCTCCACCCGCTGATCGTCCTTCCCTCTGTTCCCCTCCTTGTAGGTTCCGGTGATGTTCGGATCGAGGAGTGAGGATAAGGAAGAATCAAAGGAGTGTGATCTCTCGCACGCTCTTTCTCTCGCTCTGTCTCGCTCTCTCTCGCTCTTGCTCCTTTAAAATGCACGGTAAAAGTCGTAAGTCGAACAAAAGGTATCTTAAGTGTCGTCATAATTATTTCTCACAATTATGTTCAACTTAAAACTTTCCCGCTCGCAGGAAAACCGTCGCCCGCTCGACTACTTCCGGTATACTCGCTACTGGCGAGAATGATTACAACATAAGATGCAATAGAAGGCTAATGGACTCTGCGCTTTCTCATGCTACACACGAGGCCACTTTTAAGAGACTTTAGTATAGTTTTTTTAAAAGAGGAATGCAATTGTTTAATTCTCTCAATATGGAATATTTGGGATCGGTGTGAAGGAGACAACGGGAAAGAGAGAAGAATGAGTCAGAAAATTCTGCATCTCTCAGCGGACAAAGGGGCTGCATGAGTCAGTGAGAAAGTCACGCGAGAAAGAGAGAAGGAAGGAGACAGAAAGAATGAGAAAGCCTGTCCATCGAGTTCACACCGCCTTGCATCCTCTACACCCATTGACTAGGCCTTTGAAGTTCTTCCTCTCGTCCCTACATGGCGACTTCTTCAAATTTTTCATAGCAGCATAAATCTGCTTGTTGAACTGATGATAAAAAAGATCCTTGACTGTCTGAATGCATCTGCAAATGCCAGGTTTGAATGTTTTGAAATTACTTTTCTTTTTTTAATTTAAATTTATAAACATAGTAGAACAAAAATGACATACGTATTACAAACATATGTACATACATAATACTCATGTGCTATTTTATATTTAGAATCAACTTAATTTTGCAGGCATTTTCGCAGGATGACAAGACCTGCGGAACTTCAAATTAGCACTATGCAAATTTTTGCATAGTGCAAATTAGAAGAGAGATCCAACGGATCCCTTCCATGTTGGATCCCTTCCGTATCACTCACAATCAGGGCACAGGAATGGGACGAAGAGGCGAGGAAGTGCGGCTTCGTTAAGCCGGCCCTTTTCGGCGTTCTCAACAGCATGAAAGTCTGAACACCGGGTTGGAAAGCATTTCTTCATTGCTTTTATCGGTTGATTATCGATTTATTGTTTTGAAATGATGACATGTGCAGTTTGGTCATTTGAAGCGCACGACTCGTACCGTGGCTACGTAAGCCACGGCAGCCTTCAATCCCACTCTAGCCATACTCCCAGATGAATGAGCATATGTGCAAGATGGTTTGTTCGTGATATATTTTATTTTTTTAATTTGCAAAAAAATAAAACCTATTTTTTTTTACCCATTTAGAGATAAACAGAGAGCCACTTTGATTGGAAATTAGTCATGTTATAACCAAGATATACATATGTGTTTCAGTATGCTACTGATATATGAAAAGATTTAAAGAAGTATATATATAATTTTTTTTTATCTAAATGTTATTTTTGTAGGCCCAGAAATCCGCGCTTCCTTTTCTTGTAAGGAGGAATTCCCTTCGTGATGTCAAACGTGCCTCTCTCGCTGTTTTCTCCACGGTAGGTTTTTGATACCTTATTTTCTCTAAAATTCATTGATTAAGAGACAAGAGGTATTTTCAATATTCCTGTCATTTTTAGGTTTCCGCATCCATCTAAAAATTAAAAGGAATAAATAAAAACCACTGTTGTGGGCCCAGTCAAACATGCAGTACCATCTTATAATTTGCCCCGATTCAACGTTATCGAGAAACAAAAAAACTACTAGATAATGACTCCGTCGGACGCGAGCCGGACGCTAGGAGTTTCTTTTGCAGGCGAAGCGGCGATTCTCGTTATCGCCGGAAGCATCCTCGCTGATTATGAGAATTCTGTTGCTTCATATTCTGGACAATAATCCTATATATTATTTCATCCCGCTAAATGTTCGCTTCCACGTTTCGCAAGGGCGTGTGTGAATAAAGTATAAGTATAAGCCGGCTGATCCATTCGCATGCCGTGCCATTTCACGGGCACTGCCGGCATCAAGGGCAGAGAATAGAGACCCCTGTCAACTACTCGGGAACATCGGAGGTACGGGTTTCGGAGCAAGGCAAGGTGGGTATACTAAGATACAGAATTTGTACGTCAAAATCTAGGGATAGGGAGGAAGGTCTGCAAGATAGAGGGTACTTTTATCCCTGGGTGAAGGAATGGTGTAAAATTGTAGAACAATAAAGAAGCAGGACTCCAGATTTCCCTTTGGGAGCGGGACCGGAGGCAGAAGTCGGCCATTTCCGGAAAATTCTAGAATTTCCCAGATTAAAATTGACGATCCTTCGGAATCTAAATTACATGCAGCGACGACTCCAAGCTCCAAAGGCTGAGACTCTACCCCCCGAGCCATGGTGCGCGCAGGAAGGAGAAGGCCGCATGTGCCTACCTAGTGATATAACGTGGAAACGTGTTTCACTATGTACGTGATGCTCCTTACATCCATTTGCAATGCAGAAGTCTGATGTCCTAGGTTTTCTGTGGTGCTATTAATCTAGGAAGAAAACGGGGCGAAAGTTGAGCTCAACTTTTTAACAAAAAAGATTGAGTTTGAACTCTGAAAAAAGCGGATTAGTATGGAAAAGAAGAAAGATGGGCCCAACTTATTCCAAAAAGATCCCAACTTTAAAAAGCGTGCTCAGCCAAAAAGTGGTCAACATAATGGTCAACTCTTTTTCTAACAGCAAGAGTGTGGAAGACAAGAGAGGGAAAAGGAAGCTATAAATCATTGCTCCGTTTGGTCTCTCATTTTTGTGTACTCTCTCGCCGAGAAAAAAAGTTAACCTCAAAATGCCAGTGAAAATGAGACATCCTGTCTCGATGCCTCCGTTTTCGTCTATTAGTCCCAGCCTCACACTTCGGCCTATGAGCATGCTATGAAAAACCCGCCCGACATCGATTGCTGCCGAACCTTTGGGATCCTTGCTGCACTGAGCCGGTTTAATTACCCAAGTTTGAGGTATGCATTGAAAGCTTAGAAGAAAACTCGACACGATTGTATTGAGAGTTGAACTCAACTCTGAAAAAAGTTCCAGATAAAAGAGTCGAGCTCAGCTTTCTTTCTTCCTAGATTAATAGCCCCACTGGTACCAATTTGCGGGTCCGCATACATACGTCCAATTTCGGTATCCCTGGAAAGTTCAAGACCGGATACAAAAGTTTAAGAAGGTTTAAAGGGACTAGGATAGCAACTTCTTCAATTCGCAAATTCATTATGTGGAGAAACGGGCCTGTGAATTAATGAAAATTCTAGCGATATCTGCATAAATCCAAATCTCGTTAATTTTTCACCTGTTAGTGAAGCGAAACATGCATTGAAGGACACAATTTTCTTTTCTTTTCGTTGAACCCTTCTCATGATGTACATAAAATATGCAGCGTTTTTTCGATGTAGTTTTTCGCTTTACTCATGTCCATACACTTTTTTTATCGCTAAATTTAGAACGAGATTACTTCGCGTCTTATCTTTTCAAACTGAATTAAAATGCTTGGTAAGATTAACAAAGAACCGGTATAGCACAAAATGCAACGCACATTCTGGCACTGACAAGGGAAGTCTTTCGGCGGGGTGTGGCAAACCTCAACATGTTATATACCATTCGAAAGCTCTCGACGAGCTGGTAACGTTTTTGATGTTTTTAACTGCAGAAGAGAGCGTTGGAATGAGATAAAATTAAAATTAAAACTTCGCTTCGTAGAGCATTTAAATTCAGCGCACGTGTTGTAATTATGCTCCTTCGCACATCACCAGTGAGAAATAAAAAAAATGCAAACATTAAACGTATGAAAATGCGGCATTTGTGTGGACACGGTAGAAAAATGAAGCGAGCAGATTGACAGCTCTGTTATCCACTGAAAATGTGTCGGATGAGGCAAAAACGTGTTGAAACTTGTCGAATCATGCCAGTCGGCTGTCTCAAATGAGATACATACATAGAGGTCTGGATTTCCCTTTTTCATTTTGCCTTCTTTATTTTCATTTTTGTTATTATTATTCGTTGGATATACGTAAAAATAGTCCACTATTAGGCATGTTCTCGCCATCAAAAGTCGTTGGCTTGCTGGTCAAAGAGTTTGGCAGCAGCGGTGATATGTCATCGCCAAGCAGGATGGAGAGAAAGATGTTTGAATCTTTCTCTTTCCTTCTCCGTGAAGCAATGACCGGCGATGTCGTGATCGAGGAGGACGAAGACGTTGACATCAGTGATGATGAGGAGACCGATGGATCAGAGAGTGCGTCTTCTCTCCGACCGCGCCGCCGTCTACTTATCTTCTGGTCGATTCCTGGAGTGCATTCAAGGACACGGCAGCGTTCACCACTGCCGCGCCTGCCGGCAAATCCATCGTTGTCAAGAACATCCCGCCCGGAGCTACCTCTCTCATTCAACCCCTTGATCTATTCTTCTTCTGCCCATTTAAAGCCTTCATTCGCCGACTGACTACTCATGTCATGGCTCATGGTCTGCCCTTCTCCGTATTCCAGCGTGATAGTATCTTGAAAATGCTCTCGGCCTGCTACCACCAGTTCAAGGCTGACGCCTTCCGGCCAATGCTGCAGTTTCCGTGGTACTCCGCCGGCTACATCTCGTCCAATCCAGGACCCTTCCAGACCCCTGTTCGCTTGTGCTTCTGTGGCGATTCCGTCGTCAACTGCGAGTTCCCCAGCGGCTGCCAGTCCCTGTCATTTGTGACATGCGCCCACTCCCACTGCAAGAAGCGTCTGTGCTTCGAGCATTTTGTTGTTAATGTCCACCTTTGTTAATTGTTGGCGCTCTCATTGTTCATCTTCCATACCATTACTTTCAAGTTGCTACTTTCGCAATCTCTTTCAAGTAAGATTATTTTCATTTATTAATATTTTATCTAATGTTTTTGCTAATAAACGATATATAATGACTATTTGGAACACATTTCGAATTTTTTGAATGTCGGCAAAACGGTTGCCACCACATGGGTCCGAACCCGGACCATATGCAAAAAAAAATTAAATTAATTCCAACGCTCTCTTCTGCAGTTAAAAACATCAAAAACGTTACCAGCTCGTCGAGAGCTTTCGAATGGTATATAACATGTTGAGGTTTGCCACACCCCGCCGAAAGACTTCCCTTGTGAGGTTACACCCCACATAAAAATCTGCAAGATTTTGAAACCAATTAAACAGCAGTTACTACATCGCTGTTTACTATTTTTCAGCTCAGAACATCACCCTTATTGTGCCCTTATGAATGAAACCGTGCTTCTTGATGTTCTTTGAAGTGTTGTTTTCGAAAGGTTCTAAATTGTTAAAAGTAGACAAGGGATATGCACCTGTTCACTTGACAGTTCATCCAATTGATTTTTATTGTACAAGTGTGAGTCCCGTATTGCGGCAGACACGCGTTGCGGTTTCATTGGTCGCGTCGCTGCCTTGCAATTTTAGCACTGGTGCTGAGGATCGCTTCTTGCACGGCAGAATTGACCATGGACAAAGGCCAAAAACGAATCGTCGATAACTGCTCGATGTCATTATCAGCGTCAGCGATTGCGCGACGGAATGGAAGGCGTACGCGACCATGGCCGCCGCAGCCACAGCTGAAATGGGCATGCATTTTACAGTATGTTTGAAGCAGTTAAACTTGAAAGAATGTAAAAAAAGAGTGCAAACCGTCATTCTCAATCTTGAGTAAAAGAAGCACAATTATAGTTGTGACGGGAATTGCAATGAAGATAAAAGGAATGGCAAGCTGCAAAGGAGCTATTTAAAGGAAGCCGATCACCGAAAAATAACGGACGAAAAAATGGATAACAATTGCAATTAGACGGAAGAAGAGGCGCAGCTGGCTCTCTTGGCGCTCAGCCGACATTTGAACTGTGTTCGACGATGAGGTAATGATTCGATGCATATGAAGGGACATCGCCACGAGGCTCGCCGCCCCTGCGCTCAGTGAGGCAGCTATTACAACTGTAAATAGTAAGTAACTTTTGTAATTAGAAATGGATTCCTTCCTTTTCCTTCTAATTCATTGCGACGGGTCGTTACAGCAAAACAAAAAAATTTACACACCTAATGCCGTTTTTTGTATATCATCGGTCAAACATAAGAGTTGGCTGACTTCGAAGGCGGACAGTTCTTGTAATCCCTAAAAAGGAGAGCATCGAATCGGCTACAATACGGATGGACAATCAGTGGAATTGTCGGTACATGATTCTCTCGTGCAGGCCGGAGAGCCGTCGTTGCGAATACACATGTGAAGGCAATTAACGCTGTGGGTGCGATGTAGGCGAGGGCAAGCGGGCCACGCGAGAGTCGCCAACGTGATCTCGGCAATTGGAGGTGCTGAAGACTTTGAACAATATTCGGTCGAATATTGATAAGAGTAAATGGAGAAGGGCATAGAAAAATGGTTATAGACTACATCCTGTAATTACCTGATGCCGATAAATGAAGCACGCAAGTATAATAGACAGCGAAGCTGTACCTGTGCCTAGCGTGATGATCTTAAAATGAGCCGAAAAAATCTTTCTTGAAAATCTTTTTTCTCCCGTGGCAAGAGCGCACATGTTTGATTTAGAAAGACGCGTCAACAATTGTCATGAAATTGAAATATACTGTACCGATTAAATTTCAGGCTTTTTTAACACAAGTTCGCTAACGGTATAGAATAGATTTGCGGTAAGAAAGAAAAGAAAGCTTGCCAATCTGCCCAGCGTTAGCTGCCATAAGGCAGGGAAGTCGAAGGGGCTGTCAACATAGATGCAGTAAAGGGGCGGAAATAATGTTAAACGTGCGAAAAAATCGAATGAGATGTCATGCACCGCTTGCACTAACTGAAAAGATGAAATGTTAAAGTATTGCTTGATAAAAATAAAGTATTTCCTTTGATATTCTCATATTGAAAAGGCGCCCGAAACCAACCACGATCGAGGCGAGAAGGAAGCGATAATTGCCAAGATTGTGAGCGCTGTGCCGCAAAATGGCAATGGCGGCCGTAATATTGGCTGCTACGCTTACGGCACAGATGAGCCCATGCAGTACACGAAGATACGGCAGCAAGTCGAGTGGAAGCTGTCGCATCTACGCCTTCTTCTTAAATCCTCTATGTATTTGCCGGCTCAACCACTGGAAGTATAGACATCTTTTATTCCATTCAAAGTTTCTAAAGCTGACGTTCTGACTTTATTCGGTTGCTTCAAAGTATGACTCCGGCTTGTGCCACATAAGCACTTATAAATAATCTGTCTTTAAAAGAATCGGGATCAAAAATTTTTTTTTAGCGAATCGGAAACTAATTCTTCTTTCCTCGGAAGAAAAACGAAAATGGGGAGAAATGGTAATTCAATTCGCAAGTTCACTCTTATATGCTGTAACCAGTCAAGCTATAAGTTAACGTTCAAGCGATGTCGGCCTCGAATCCAAATCTCATAAGTTTACACCTGTTGGTGATGCCAAGTGTGTGTATAATACTCTCATGACTTTTTAAATGAATTTTTCACCTTTCTCACACATGCACTTTCTTTATCTGCAGGTTTGAAACGGGCTTTTGATTCCCAACTTAAAATTTACGGTAACACATCTACATTTAACACATTTAATGATAGTGCGAAATGCGCGTCTAGATTACCTAAAGCTCGGAGACCTGATCCGAATCCTTCGCTATTCCGAGAGAGAGATATCGTCGCCGGTGTGGTTGAGTCCTTGCCGTTGTAGTGTTCTTTCCCACCGAGCGCCGAATGCCGACATCCACAATGCTCTAGTTGTTATTTATTTATTCGTACACCGTAAGTAAATGTGGGAACATTGAGATTTATAATACCGCGTATGTGTTATGCAAGTGCAAACTAGGGTAAAAATAGCAGGTGGTACTTGAAGGGACTGAAAGCTGAAGCCTCCACACCTACCGGCATGAGATGGATGATATGCGGGATGAGTGACTTCTCGAGGGTGGGCCAGACTCTACAGCACGAGAGCAGAGTGCTTCCGCCACACACCGAAACTTCAGAGGACAGTCAGGGACATTAGTGAAGGGATAGAATATATGCATTTAGCATATAGAAATAACGATAGAAATAATATTTAGGTAATCGAAATATGTGCATGGGGACGGGGTATGCATTAAAAGGAAGGATATAAACTATGCACTGCTGTATAATAAGTAAAGATTTGATTGATCTCCGCGAAGTACGTCAAGAAGCGGTAAATTCCCTGGATAATTCTGAAAAGAAGCAAGGTTCTGTGACCGAACAACTGATGTTGGAAGAGACATATGTATATCAGCTAGATACCATAATAGCAAAACTATGAAGTCTTGCGAGAACTTATTTTGAAATTGTGGTGATTAACACATCAGCTAGTAAGCGCAACATCTTCTAAACAAAAAAAAGCTGATTTATAGGGTAAAGTGCTATTTCACAGGGGTGAGAATCTGTGATTGTAAAGTCTATTTACTCACCATCAGCCCTGAGTCAATTTTATGATGTCGGACCACTTCCAATCGAATTTTCTAGACCTGTTTGACCAATTAGTATGTTAAAATTAAACATTGTTTATTCGCAGGAGACCTTCTTTAAGGGATTTTCACCGGTTCACTTGACTGTTCATCTTATCGCTTTTTATTGGACGTGTGTGACCCCCGTATTGCGGCGGACACGCGTTGCGGTTTCATTGGTCGCGTCGCTGCCATGCAATTTTAGCACTGGCGCTGAGGATCGCTTCTTGCACGGCAGACTAGACCATGGACAAAGGCCGAAAACGAATCGTCGATAACTGCTCGATGTCATAATCAGCGTCAGCGATTGCGCGAGGGAATGAAATGCGTACGCGACCATAGCAGCCGCAGCCACAGCTGAAATGGGTGTGCATTTTTTAGTATGGTCGAAGCAGTTAAACCAGAAAGAATGTAGAAAAAATAATAGTGCAAACCGTCATTTTCAATCTTGAGTAAAAGAAGCACAATCATCGTGGTGACGGGAATTGCAATGAAGATAAATGGAATGGCCAGCTGCAAAGGAGCTATTTAAAGGAGGACAATCGTCGAAAAATAATGGATAATTTTTCGTGGCCGCCCTCGTTTAAGGCATCGTCAGATGTAGGCATTGATGGCATTAAGAGAGCCTCTCTGTAAGGGTCAAGGAGCGCCTGCCCTAGAAAAATTTAATTTTTCTACAATGGATAATCTATAATCCTATTATTTAGAATGGTACGCTTGATCGAAATTAAAAAAATTTTGCATATTTTATTTCATTCTTCTGGCAAAAATAAAATGGATGGTACTCAAAAGTAGAAAGTGAACATCAACTTCATGTTTCTCGTCTCAGCAAACATTATGGTAGAGTTTTCAGGACATAGTTTTCATTTTTACCAGCTTTCGCATAATAGCTCAAAATGGTCGAATTCTGTTGTCGATTTGTTTTTGAAATTTCAAGATTTCTGAAACAAGTACAGGTTTTGCTCTTTTATCGGTGGATATATTATGTAAAAGCCTCTGCTCTTTCGAATGGCTATGACCTTTCTGGCAATCCGGCTCACAAATGACCTGATAGTTGGCTTCGAAGGAGTTTTCGTACATTTATTTCGTCATCTAGGCTCGTAAAAATAAATTTTTTTTTTACTTTTTGAGTACTTTTGAGTGGTATATCATAAAAGAACTTCAAAGAATCATAAATTACCCATTATTGGGGGCTATATGCTTCAAAAGAACAATTTTGAAATATTTGCTAAAAAATTATCAGCAGTGTCGCCTTCAACAGCCAGCATTCAAATCTCTGGTTTTTCACAATGTGCCTAGTGAGGCTGGAGCGGGATTCCTAGCCTAATTAGGCATACGCCTCCCTAGTCTAGGCAGTTTCTAGCCTAGGCGTTTTTGGTGCGCAGACCATATGTTTTGGTGTGCCTATCATTTGGAATAGTCATCCTCGAGTTGAAAATGAAAATAAAGCAGAAGTACTGCTGTTTCGTTACAACATGCTTTCTTGTGTTTCTGTTTGTAATTCATGTTTTGTTTGAGGATGCGTTCGTTATGATGACGCAGAGGGACGACGACTAGTTTATCGACAGCGCCAAGCGGGTATGTTCACTTTTTTTACCAGATTTACCTCTTAAAATGTAAACGCTAAATTTAACGTTAAAGTCTTATTTTCTTCTTCTTTTTAGGATAATTTGGGCCAAGTGCCATTGGGCCAAGTGTCAGTTGGGCCAAGTGCCATTGGACCAAGTGTCATTGGACCAAGTGTCAGTTGGGCCAAGTGCCATTGGACCAAGTGTCATTGGACCAAGTGTCAGTTGGGCCAAGTGCCATTGGACCAAGTGTCACGCCGCACAAGTAAGTTAAAGTTTTCCATTTTCATTATCTTTCACTCGATGTTTTCATTTTCAGTACGGAAGCAAGTGCGAAAAGTTGCCTCGCGAAGTGTCGCGCGGCCGCCGTTCCTCGCGAACACTCACACGACCCGCCGCAGCCGTTATGCCTCCTTTGATGCTTCAAAGGAGGCATAACGGCATTTAATGTTGATATTTATCATTCTATGCATGCCGTATAAAGTTTGTTACATGTGCCTAATAAGGCAAAACTTGAACCCTAATTAGGGTTTTGGTCGACCAAATTTAGGCCGTCCAGGAAGTATCCTAGGCTCCGTTCCAGCCTAATTAGGGTCATTGTGGAAAACCAGAGATACATATTCCCAAAAAAAGGTGTTAGATTTTTTATTATAAAGCTTCATCCGACGCAGTTTTAACCGCTCTTTCTCACAGTAGAAATATTGTGTGGAAAATCGGTGTATAAAACCCATTAATGGTTAAAAGAACGACTATTTTTACACCAGAAATTGGCCTAAAACACAAAAAGTTAATTTTCAACCGTAAGAGTTAATTTTTTATGTTCAAATCATATACCATTTTGAAGAGCATAAAGAACTGCATCGAATGTAACAATTGATTAAGTTTGAAAGAAATAATTGTTTGCAGCCAAAGCCGAAATTTGCTCAGAAACCCGTATTCAAATGCAGATACCCAAAAAAAGTATCCGGTATGATTTTTCCTCGTAGACACATATTAGGTGTAGTTTTTTCTCCTCTTTCATATAATAGATTCAGTTTTTTGCAAGTCATAATAAAAAAAAAGTTATTGCCTGAAAACCACTTTTTAAAAACTTAAATTGGAGAAAAGTCATATAAATTTTGTTTTTCGAAAATAGCGGCCTCCTTGAGTCTTACAGAAAGGCTCTCTTAATGAGAAGACGAAGAATTCATCTTGGATCCCTCGGCTACCCATTAATGCCATTAACGAAGTATCACCGGATAAAACATTTAAAGGAGACCACAGAAATAGTGCTAATGCCTTTGCCTCACTCCAGAGAAACTTGTGGTCACACACTTGGCGTGGGAGCCGACATGCTAAGCAAAACCTGGCAAACATTGGTTGCGAACACCATATGCATGTGTGAGCAGTAGTCTAATAGCTTGATCGACGTGGTTCTGACAAATTTCTTTGAAAGGGGCGGGAATTTTAATATTCGAGATTCCAAATTAAAGAATAATGTTAATTTTCTCAGGGCATGGATATTCTTGTGACTTCGGGACACCTGAAACAAAGTATCTAGCTCAACCTGACCAAATAGATAGAAAAAACTATTTATTCGCCCTTGACCTCCTTTAAAGAATATTTTGTGAAAGTTCCCGCACAATTGCAATGAGACGGAAGAGAAGGCGCAGCTGGCTGGCTTGGCGTTCAGCCGACATTTGAACTGTGTTCGACGATGAGGTAATGATTCGATGCATATGAAGGGACATCGCCACGAGGCTCGCCGCCCCTGCGCTCAGTGAAGCAGCTATTACAACTGAAAATAGTTAGCATCTTGTGTAGTTCGAAATAGATTCTTTCCTTCTCCTAATGATCCAATGGGATAGTCGTTAAAGTCGTCAAAGCAAAAAGAAAATATTAACGCACCTAATGACGTTTTTTGTATATCATCAGTCAAACATAAGAATTGGCTATCTTCGAGAGTGGACAGTTCATGTAATCCCTAAAAAGGAGTACACCGAATTGTCGGCTAGAATTCCTGTTTGCTAATCTATAGAATTGAGGGCTACCATACGGTTTTGAGAATCATTTTAATTTCCGGTTACAATACGGTTTCCAATCGACGTAATCACTCGTACATTTTCCTCTCGAGCCGGCCGGAGAGCCGTCGTCCCCAGGACACATATGAAGGCAATTAACGCTGCGGGCGCAGCGTAGGCGAGGCCAAGCGGGCCACGTGAGAGTCGCCAACGTGAACTAGGCAATTGGAGATGCTGAAAATATTTAAGAATACTTGTCAGAAATATAGAGAAAATATTTAAAAAATATATACATACTACATGTTTTTTTTTACTTTTCCTACATAAATTAGATAATTTAATAATAAAACTTCGTTCTCAGCGCACTATTTCAGTCATATTATTTAAATTAATGTTATTAATATTATTAATATTATTAATAATATTAATAATATTAAGATTATTAATATTATTAAAATAGGACCTAATAATGTTGAACGGGACTGTACCTGATGCCGATAAATGAAGCACGCAAGTATAACAGAGAGCGAAGCGGTACCTGTGCTGAGCGTGATGATCTTAAAAGTAACAAAAAAAAACTTTTTCTGAATTCGCGCCCAATCCCGAACATTCAGGCAAGTACAGTAGCATATAATTCAAGTATATTACGGTTAGGTTTTGTGCTCTTTTCGTACGTTAGGAATAGACTTAGTATTGCAATGAAGAAAAGAAAGCTTACCAATCTGCCCAGCGTTAGCTGCCATATGGCAGGAAAGCTGAAGGGGCTGTCAACATAGACGCAGTAAAGAGGCGGAAATAATGTCATGCGAGCGAAAAAATCAAATGAGATGTCGTGCACCGCTTGCACTAACTGAGAAGACAAAATATTGAACTATTGATTTATCAACAAAAAAAATTATTCCTTAGATATTTTCATATGGTAAGGGCTCCCGAAACCAACCACGATCGAGGCGAGAAGGAAGCGATAATTGCCAAGATTACGAGCGCTGTGCCTCAAAATGGCAATGGCGGCCGTAATATTGGCTGCGACACTCACGGCGCAAATCAGCCCATGCAGTACACGAAGATTCGGTAGAATGTCGAGTGAAAGCTGTCGCATCTACTCCTTCTGTTTCTTTCTCGCTTCTTCCTTTTATTTTCTGTCTCAGTTACTGGAAGTAGAAAGATCGCTTATTCAATTCAATTCAGGCTTACCAGCATAATAATAAAAAAAATGAAGGAACGAGATCATACATGAAAGAAATATGTAAAATATAAGTTTATACCGCTGACGTTATTCGGATTCTTCGCGGCATGCTTACGGCTTATGTTAAGAGAGCATGTCAGTACCCTTCGATCAAGGCCTGCCCTAGGAATTTTTTGTCGAATTTGTTCTCCAAAATTGAGTACTGTATACAGCTCGGCACGGTGAACAAATTGGGCTATATTTCAAACTTGAAAAAAATTTTCCGTGCGAGACCAGGTCCAGTAAGCTAATAAATTGCATCTTTCATAACTCGCTTCAAACTTACTATTAGATAATCTGCTTGGTGTCATTCGATAGCTAATTTAACGTGCTTTAATTTTCATCTAGGATGATTTTTTCAGAAAACCTGATTTTGGCCCTAAAATACGGCCCTAAACATTTCGGAAGGCAGTTTTTAGCCAAATTATGTTTTTTATGCTCATTTCCGCAACATCGCTCCTACATAGGCTTAAAGTATGTGAAATTTGCTATACGATATGTGTCTTTCAAAAAAATTGAAGGTCCCAGCCACAGGCTCCGGAGCGCGTGAACATGTTCCAGTGTAAATGTTTAATAAATTGCATCTTTCATAACTCGCTTCAATCTTAATATTAGGCAACCAGTTAGGTATCATTCGATAGCTGATTTAACGCTCTTTAATTTTCATCTAGGAAGCGTTTTTCATAAAATTTGATTTTCACCCTAAAATACGGCCCTAAACTTTTCCGAGGGCAGTTTTTAGCCAAATTAAGTATTGTATGCTCATTTCCGCAACATCGCTCCTACATAGGCTTAAAGGGCGTTAAATTTGCTATAAAATATGTGTCTTTTAAAAAAATTGAAGATCCGAGCCCCAAGCTCCGGAGCGCGTGAACATGTTCCAGTGTAAATTTATGGTACCAGTGAATCCTTCAAATGACGTCTTTGTAGGTTCTCGTTTGGGACCACCTCAGAAATGAATAGTTTTCATGTGAATGCGACTCGAATGGGGATTATTTTAATCTGGATTATCATTTTCAACAAAATCAATTTCAACCCTAAAATACGGCCCCAAGGTCCTTTTCGAGGGTTTTTGGACAAATTATGCATTTTCTTTTCATTTCCGCAGAACAGCAACTACATATTCAGAAAGTACTTGAAAAAAGCTACAACATATGTCTCTTTCAAAAAAATTAATGGTCCCAGACATAGGTTCCCAAAGCCTTGAACATTCCGGTGATCGTGGCTGGGAGGACATTATTCGATGTTTTGTGGTGATTTTGCTATTTTCAAGATGTTGTGTCATATCTTATTTTTTGTAATAATGAGTCACGTTTTACAATGATTTATCATACAATAACATTTGAACACAGGAACAAAATCGTGGCGAGAATCATCCTGAGCTATAGACTTCATGCCTGGCCTTGTATCTCTTATTGTTAGGTTCTACATTATCAGAATAAAGCTCGATATCGTCTTCCACTGCACTCCTAAGTTCGTCCTGCTCATTTCCAAATATGGGCTCAGAGTAAATGTCCATTTCAGCTTCATCGTCTTCCAAATTTAGCTGATCTATCTCGCTCGCATTGTCTGTAACCGTGGGATTCGTGGTCGTCGTGCTGGCTTGAGTACTAGTCGACACGTCCGCATTCCTTCTTTTTGATGCAAGGCTGGCGAATATACTACCGATTTGTTGATAGTTCAACAGCTCACTCGGGGAAAAGAGAGAGTAGTTTTCCGTCTTGATCAGTTTCCTCGCGCATTCTTTTCTGCAATTGACGAGGGTCAAGCTTCTTCTTGGTGTTTATTCCCTCGTTAAAAGCTGAAATGACGTATTCCTTCGAGCTTGGCGGTAGACGAGCTGATCTCTTTCGTTCGCGCAATGCCCATCCTTTCTTCTGGCGAATCCCTAATTCGTTCACTTCCACCAATGATTCGACGGCCTCGTTGACTTCCTGTAGAGGATTTGCGTTCGCTCCTTCCAGGCACTGGCCATATTGCTTCAGGGCGTAATCACGAAGAGTGACCCGTTCAGAGACTCGTCTATGTATTCCTAGCAAGATGTGAGTTTCAAGGTTGAAGGAGCGAACGAATTCCGCTGTGCAGGATTCGTCAGGACACCTGTACACGTCGCCATGATGTTGACATGAGCCTGCAAAACTCAGTGACGAATCCAGAGCGTCATCAGGGGCTGCGCAGTCGTGGGCAAACAAATTGTCGTTTTCTATCGTTTCGTCTTCCAGTGTATCCCTTATTGACTGTGAATAGCGAGTTCTCGCCCAAAAGGTATTAGGTTCGGATGGCAATCTTCCCGCTGATGATATTACAAAAAATAAGATATGACACAACATCTTGAAAATAGCAAAATCACCACAAAACATCGAATAATGTCCTCCCAGCCACGATCACCGGAATGTTCAAGGCTTTGGGAACCTATGTCTGGGACCATTAATTTTTTTGAAAGAGACATATGTTGTAGCTTTTTTCAAGTACTTTCTGAATATGTAGTTGCTGTTCTGCGGAAATGAAAAGAAAATGCATAATTTGTCCAAAAACCCTCGAAAAGGACCTTAGGCAATGTTTGGGGCCGTATTTTAGGGTTGAAATTGATTTTGTTGAAAATGATAATCCAGATTAAAATAATCCCCATTCGAGTCGCATTCACATGAAAACTATTCATTTCTGAGGTGGTCCCAAACGAGAACCTACAAAGAGGTCATTTGAAGGATTCACTGGTACCATAAATTTACACTGGAACATGTTCACGCGCTCCGGAGCCTGGGGCTGGGACCTTCAATTTTTTTGAAAGACACATGTTTTATAGCAAATTTAACGCCCTTTAAGCCTATGTAGGAGCGATGTTGCGGAAATGAGCATACAATACTTAATTTGGCTAAAAACTGCCCTCGGAAAAGTTGAAAAGTTTAGGGCCGTATTTTAGAGTGAAAATCAAATTTTATGAAAAACGCTTCCTAGATGAAAATTAAAGAGCGTTAAATCAGCTATCGAATGATACCTAACTGGTTGCCTAATATTAAGATTGAAGCGAGTTATGAAAAATGCAATTTATTAAACATTTACACTGGAACATGTTCACGCGCTCCGGAGCCTGGGGCTGGGACCTTCAATTTTTTTGAAAGACACATATCGTATAGCAAATTTCACGTACTTTAAGCCTATGTAGGAGCGATGTTGCGGAAATGAGCATAAAACACATAATTTGGCTAAAAACTGCACTCGGAAAAGTTTAGGGCCGTATTTTAGAGTGAAAATCCAATTTTATGAAAAACGCTTCCTAGATGAAAATTAAAGAGCGTTCAATCAGCTATCGAATTATACCTAGCTGGTTGCCTAATATTAAGATTGAAGCGAGTTATGAAAGATGCAATTTATTAGCTTACTGGACCTGGTCTCGCGCGGAAAACAAAATGAAAAATATGAAATGTATTCCATTTTGTAGAGCACGTCGAGTTGTATCAGCTAGTCAATTTTCATAAACGAATTCGCAAAACTTTTCCTAGGGCAGGTCATAATACAGCCCTGCTCGAGTCTTATGGACATCCTCTCTTAAAAGCACTACTAAATAATGTGTCTTAAAAAAACGGAATCACAAAGTCTATTTTTTTATTCAGCGAGTGTTTCTTTTAATGAATGCATGTAATGCGTTTAACTCGGATGAAGTATAAAAAAAGAGGGATAAATGGCAAGTCCACTCGTAAGTTTACTCTTATTTATATGGAGTTACGAATGGTGAAAATTAATTAAAGTTCAGCCAGCGATATCTGCGCGAATGGAAATCTCATTAGTTTACAACTGCTGCTGATGTCAAGTGTGTATAGTTCTCTCATGATGTTCATAAAATATGCAGAGATTAAAAAAAAGCTTTTTCGCCTTTCTCACCAATGCACTTTCTTTATCGCTAGTTTTAAAACGGCTTATTACGGAGTCCTTTCGTGGTAGTGTAGTTTACCACCGAGCGGCGAATTCCCATATCCATAACGCTCTAGTAGTTTTATTTATTTATTCGTACATCGTAAATAGATGTGACAACATTGATATTTATAATACCGCGCATGTGTTATACAAGTGTAAACACGGTAATTATAGGAAGGGTGAAGGGGAAAGGTTAAGCTGAAGCCTCCATACAGTAAACGAGCAAAAACAAGATGTATGTATGTATATTTTCTAGCTTATGAATGAGCATTTTTTATAAAGAGATCAAACGACAGAATAAAAACTACAGGATGGGAAGAATATTCGCAGTATAACATCTGATATATATAGTGGAAATTCTAGACTTGAGATATCTATACAGCATAGAGGAGACCAGGAGCACGTC
The DNA here is from genome assembly GCA_945643635.1 of Allodiplogaster sudhausi. NCBI lineage: Eukaryota > Metazoa > Nematoda > Chromadorea > Rhabditida > Diplogasteridae > Allodiplogaster > Allodiplogaster sudhausi. The sequence continues at coordinate 5,195,295 of CALZFC010000006.1, read as the reverse complement.
TGCAGGTAGACTCAAGGTGAGCGGAGAAACAGAAGGGTTGAGACCTTTGCGATATCATAATTATATCACCGATGTGATGATAGGTTAGGAAGTTCGCCGTTATCAGTAATAAATACAGAGGAGAAATATCTCACGAGGTCGCCAAGACCATGATTACCAAAGGAATCTATAGGACGGCCTATTGTGTGAAGGTGCGTAATGCGAGAACCGATATATTCAAAGAGAGATTTAAGAGATCGCAGACGACTCGCCTCATGGAAAGCACGAGTATCTGCACTCTCTTTCTCTCTCTCTCTCCTAGGTTTACAAACAATTCTACATGCAGTCTTCTCGCATAAGAATAATTAGAATTACGAAATTGTCCACAACGTCTGGCCGGTTCAACGTGATACATCCTCAAATCATTTTTTTCTAAAGTAAATCATTAATTTTCTCTAACCATTCACCACTTTGCTACTCTCACATGTATTTATTTACATAAATGCTACCGCCCTAAACAAATACATTTGAATCCATTCTTGCTTTCTAGACCGGTGATCGCGTGTGTATAGCATTTACAATTACGACGAATAGTATGAGACAAAGCACTGCAAATTTATTCCTTATTCATGCTTAACATTGTCGATCGAAGTAAATACAATGATTATTGATAGGAACGCCGATTTTTGCAGCATTAATTTTAGGCCTTAGATGCTGTAAACAGTGGAATACGTTTTACTAGTGCAAGGAAAAAAACACAAGAAAAAATACAAGTATGTACAAAAAATGAATACCAGAGAGTAGAAGAAATGCATCATCATTTACATGAATGCCTATTCAATTATATACACATTCTCATTGCAATGTAAACTCAATGGGATCACTTTTCGATTTATAATCACGGCCCTCCACCCCTATATAAAGAAGCTATTTGTGGCAAGTATTAGAAAAAAACCTAATGGTAAACAAATTTTGGAGCCCATTTTGCTTTTCAAACTCGTTTTTTTTTGGTAGCAGCCAACATTGACCTAGTTTTTTTTAGCGCGGGTGGAGGGCAGTGTATAAATGAAATCCAGTTTGAAAATTCTTCTTATTCCACAAAACAGTTCGGTTTTATTCTTTTCATAACAACATTTTTTGGTAGTAAGACAACGAATACTAAAATTATGGTTTAACTTACAGTCAGTTCTTTGTGCGCTTTGGCACGTAGGCTTTGCGGAGCAGATAAAGCTGCAGGGAAGAGGGGAGATCGTCGAATGCAACGTCCGTGAAGACTTTTGTCTGCAGTGCGGACAAATCGATCATCTTCAACAGGCTGAACTGCAGTCGCCGGAGGTTGTAGCGATGCGCGAGGCGAAGCTGTGCAAATGGAATCAAGAAATACGCTTACTTTTCAATGTGTATAGAAGCAAACGATATTGCGATATTGTGTATGCTTCGATAAAGGATTGTCAAAAAAAAATTCCAGTGATAAGTGGACCAAAAATAGGAATAATTTGTTTTTCATGAACGGTACCTCAAGAAATAAGGTAAGTTTCACCCTACTTATCTTAGACCTGTCTATGTTTCTGGATATGGAAAAGCTTGCCTTATCGATGAGCGACACTTCATTTGAGTAAGCGAGAATGCGATCACACTCAGTGCGCACCAAATCAATGTCAAAGTAATCAGCGAGATGCCCGATTCCTTCAACGATCTGGAACGAACGTACGTCATTCAGGTGATAAATTATTAAATTTTTTTTAAATCTGCGGCACTGCGGCAAAAAGTGATAAATTAATGAATGCTTATAAACAATTGTTGGAAAACCCTTATTGTTAGTAAGGTTCGCATGCCTAGAAGGAAAAGGAGTGAAAACAACGCTAGCCGTGTCAGCGCACCTTGTGATCGGAGATCTGCAAAGAGGCAACAATTCTTATATTTAAATAAAACCACACAAGTAAGAGAAGTGTATTAGTCTCGTCGTTATGAAATTGCGAAGATGCCGAGTAGAAATAAATGTCGATTGCAATATACAAAAAAAAAAGAATCACCTTGAGACGCTCTGGGTAGATGTACTCGAATGCTTGGTCATCAACTTCTGGAAGCTCCAGCTCCTGCTCGTTTGCCTCTTTGAAGTTGCCGTTGAACATTGCCTATAAAAAATAGAAATATAGAAATATTATAACATGTAAGTATATATGTAAATAAAAATAAAAATAAATAAGTTAATAAATAAATAAATAAATAAATAGATGGATAGATTGATAAATAGATATAGTTACCGCGCACCTCAAAGAATCTCGAGTGGAGCATGAGGAGCGCGCGGTTGACATTGAAGAGACGGCCGCCGACCTTGAGACGGACGTTCTGGTCGACAATCAATTCTGGCAGTTCATGTGAGAAGTCAGCAAGTGCACCCACGAGAACAAAGCGGAAGATGCAAATGTGGAGATGAAGAAACAAAACTGCCTTGTTTTTTTTTCTCACCACTTGTTAGTTATCTATTTTATGATATAATTTATATAATTACTCGTTTTCTTTTTCCACTTTGTGTTTCAAGATATATATTTATTCTTATCTAAGCGATAAATAGAATGTAAATGTTATGAGCTGCTCCAGGTGAGAGGGAAAAGAAAATAATATTTTGCAGCCGAACCGTTGCATTTTATTTTGCTTTCAAGGTTATCCGACGACATCCCCTACCTTGTTTTTCTTTTAGCATCCCTTCCAAGGCTGACTACATCGAAAGAAAACACTTTGAAAATGAAAAAAAGAACGACAGATTGAGAGAGTGGAAGGAGGTTGCAACTTCTTACCTTAATCGTGGTCTTCCCGGGGCGTACTGTGAGCCGCATCTTCAATGCGTTGTCGTCTGCAGTAAAGACCTTGGTAGCGTCATATACCGACGCGTTGGCGTAACTCGTCGTGCAATTGATGGCCAATTCCGCGAGCCACGTGCGATTGTCGTGTAGATCAACCTATGCACGTCAAGTTTGCTCTGGTCTTGCGAAATAGGCGGATTTCGATATCATAAAATCATCATTTAGGGTGGACGATATGGACAAGGTAGGATGGGAAATTGAAGTGGGAAAGGGGAATTTTGATGAAGTTTTTGAAAGCCAATTTGCCATGTGCTAATTACCTGCACAAGGAAGTCGACCATGCCGCCATCCACGAGTGATGCTGTCAGGCGAAGGGGAAGCTTGTCCCCCACTTGAACATTATATACTCTGAAAGGAAACAGCGTTGACATACCCCTTATGGATGACCTCACCCTCGGGAGATTCAAGGAACCAGAATGTAGCTATCCCGCTGGGAATGTGGGCGTTAAAGTGTGAAAACATTTCGTACTTTCGGGCGCCCAATGGTCATAGGACATCATACCCGGGAGTGGGGGAGGGTTGCTAGAAAAGTCTAGACCGATTTCGGCGCTGAAAGGAAATCATGAAATAGAAACTAAGTATTATTACACAACCACTCGGGCACTTATCGCTAGCAAGACTTTAGAAAATAAAAGCACAAGCGGACTTACAAATTTCCGTCCTTCTTGCCCTGACCAGGATAATCGATCTCCCATTCGATGTTGAACTGCACGAGCGATTTTAATGGAGAAGGCTCGAGGGATTGTGGCCACTGGAAATATATGTATGAAAAAGTATTATTTAAACTTATTACAAAGGTTATCCGACAAAATATAACTTTTGTCAAAAAAAAACAACGGTTAAAGTAGGACGGATCGCCCAATTTTAAAAAAAAGAGGAGGGAAAGAATTATTTTGATGCGCCCCATATCATTGGTTTAAGAGAGCCTCTCTGTAAGACTCAAGGAGGCCGCTATGGACGCCTGCCCTAGAAATTCATAATTTTTCTACAACCTTGAAAACATTATGAGGGATGTATCTAGTGTTCATAACGAAGTCTAGACGGTCAGAAAGTTTAGAAAATTTTTTTTCACTTAGATATAAGTCGTAATGTTCATAAATTTTGGATGACCATAACTACCGTTATACTCAATATTTCTGAATAATCTTTTCACTGTTAGATTCCTTGTTCAAAACTACACAAAAAAGTCCCAGATGATAAGAGTCCATGAGACGAGAAACATAAATTTGACGTTGATTTTCTACTTTTGACTACCATCCATGGTTCACTTGATCGAAATGAAATTTTTCTGCATATTATATTTCATTCCTTTGGCAAAAGTACCATGGATGGTAGTCAAAAGTAGAAAATCAACGTCAAATTTATGTTTGTCGTCTCAAACAACCTAATGGCACAGTTTTCAGAACATAAGTTCCATTGGTACCAGCATTCGCAGAACAGCTCAAAATAGTCGAAACATCTTGTGGATTTTTTTTCGAAATTTCAAGATTTCTTAAAAATATACAGGTTTTGCATTTTCATCGAAGGATATATTATGTAAAAGTCTCTGCTCTTTCGAATGGTTATGAACGTTTTGGTAATCCGATTCACAAATGACCTGATAGTTGGCTTCGAAGGAGTTTTCATACATTTATTTCGTCATCTAGGCTCGTAAAAATGAATTTTTTTTTACTTTTTGAGTACTTTTGAGTGGTATATCATGAAAGAACTTCAAAGAATACTGGAATACATATTATTAGGTGCTAGATGTTTCAAAAGAACTAATTTGAAATAATTGCCAAAAAATATGCAGCAATATCGCCTTCAACAGTCAGCATTCAAATACATATTCCCAAAATATGTATCCTCAGATTTTGATTAAAAAGCTGTACCCGACTCAGTTTTAACTGCTCTTTCTTGTATAATAAATATTATGTGGTAATTCGGTCTATATGACCCATGAATGATCCAAAGAATGAGTATTTTAACACCAGAATTTGGCCAAAAACATAAAAAGTCAATTTTAGGCCTTTAGACTAATTTTTTTGCATACAATGTATATACCATTTTAAAGAGGATAAAAAATTACATCGAATGGACTATTCTGTTTTAAAATTGATGAAGTTTGAAAGAAATTATGGTTGCAGCCAAAGCCAAAATTTGCTCAGAAACCCAAATTCAAATGCAGATACCCAAAAAAAAGTATCCGAGATTTTTCCTCGCAAAAACATATTCTGTGTAGTTTTTCCTGCTCTTTCTCATGGACCATTCGGTTTTTTGGACGTAATAGTAAAAAAAAAGTTATTGCCTGAAAACGACTTTTTAAAAACTTAAATTGGAGAAAAGTCATATAAATTTTATTTTTCGAAAATGGTCTCGATGGACTTTTTTGTGTAGTTTTGAACAAGGAATCTAACAGTGAAAAGACTATTCAGAAATATTGAGTATAACGGTAGTTATGGTCATCCAAAATGTATGAACATTACGACTTATATCTTAGTGAAAAATTTTTTTCTAAACTTTCTGACCGCCTAGACTTCGTTATGAACACTAGATACATCCCTCATAATGTTTTCAAGGTTGTAGAAAAATTATGAATTTCTAGGGCAGGCACTCCTTGACCCTTACTGAGAGGCTCTCTTAAGTAGATTGAGGTGTTAAGATGAGAATAAATATATGCATACATAAGTACATACACGATACCTCAACTTTGTTGCCGGCCGACGTGGCGACAATGCCGGCCTCCTTGAGCCACGCTCGCTCTGCCCCTTGCAGCTTCTTGCGCAGCCATTGCACACAAGCGAGCAGCATTACGAAATCGCCGCTTTTGACACGAGAACTTCTCGAAGCCCTGAAATGTAAACAAACAACACTGAAAGCTAAAGAAACTTTTAAAAAGTGAAAGAACTGAATAGCTAGCATTCTGAAGATACAATATTCATTCAAAAACGAGGAAAATTGAAGACCGCTTGTTGTCTATCAGCTTGATAAGTCGAGCAGACAGTACCGCCCAACATTTCTGGTACATATATTAATTATATTAATTATATTAATATAAATAATTTCAATTGATTTTTCAGCGCTCATGGCGCATTTCAACGTAGTTTTCAGTACAAACTAGACTAATTCGATGCAGATAAATACGTTGGAAACATTACTTTCTCAAAAAAAGTAGACACTGACGAGAAAATTCATGTTTTAGTCCGAAATCCATTTGAATATGCAGCGCAATTGCGCACCTAGTGCAGCGCAATTGCGCTGCATATTTCAAATTATTTCGGGCTAAAACATGAATTTTCTCGTCAGCGTCTACTTTCATTGAGAAACTAATGTTACCAACGTATTTATCTGCATCGAATTAGTCAACTTTATACAGAAAACTAGGTTAAAATGCACCCTGAGCGCTGAAAAATCAATTGAAATTATTTATATTAATATAATTAATATAATTAATATATGTACCAGAAATGTTGGGCGGTACTGTACTTCTATCGAGAGTTGGAATGTGGTTTGCGAAATCTAGTTAGGAATAAGACAACGCAGCAAACGGTGTTAAGCTCGTCGGTAAAAAAAGCCAACTCACATAGCAATTAAATTCAGCTAGCATTTCCAATCCAACTTTTACCACTTAATCGTAAGCTGGACTAAGCTCTCATGAGTCTATCATAACAACTATCCGTCAACTAATAAAACTAAAACTGCTTAACAGCGAACCCAGAAAGCAATAGAAAAAAAGAAATGCAGAAACATGATTAAAAAAACTGCGAAATTATTTTGCAGCACATTTTTAGTGTAGTGTAGAGAATGTTCACCAAACATCACACCGAATTATTTCACAGCCTTGATCACACTTAAATTTCGTTTACGACGACTCATCCAAAGGTTTCTTCTGGTTTTCGCAATTTTTTTAACGGATTGAGCGAGCCCACATGTGTCAAAAACAAGAAAATACAATAGATTTCAGCTAGTAATTAATTCGCAGTACTGATCGATTGTCGCAATAAATATTTCGAATTATGGGTTTCTCTTCTCGTAATTGTCTTAATGATCCCTCTCTCCCTCTCTCTCTCTCTCTAACTTCTTATACCCCACCTCATTTGTCACTCTAGGAGGGAAAGGAATACAATGTCTTTGTTGACTGTGTTCTAAACAGCCGTTCTTTATGAATGAGAATGTCAGAATACAGTCACCAATGCAAATGTTGAATGGTATTCGTGTGGGCTGAGCAGTCACTTTATTGCATGGCCGCAATGAGGCATTTTTTTTTAAATATGTAATGAACATTTATTTGAAATAAACTGGTTACCATTTCGAAATTCAAAAATTAAAAAAAAATAAAAAAAATCGCACACGTCCATTTCTTTTAATCGATTCATTCTTTTAGAATACATTTAACAGTTATTTTGTTATTTTTTTTAAACTGTTTTCCGGTGACTTGCGGGGGCAGAGTTATAGAATAGCAATTTCGTCAAATTCGTGCATGATTTCCAGTGATGTCCCTTTCATAAGGACGCCCCCTTCTCTCAGTCTCTTTGTCTCTCTCTTTCTCTTTCTCTCTGTCTCTCTCTTTCTCTTTCTCTCTCTTTCTCTTTCTCTCTCTCTCTTTCTCTCTGTCTTTCTCTCTCTCTCTCTCTCTCTACAGAGTTTCATTTCAGTTCACCTTTTGCTTTTCCTGCTGCGCGGCTCCCGGTGGTTTTCTTCGAACTTTTTCCATGATAAGAGCTAATTCCAGGTTTTAGGTGATGTAGATGCCGTTCCATATTTTTAACAAAAATAGCTCTATGTAGTTTGCAATAGTTGTTTTTTTTCTAGCCCTCTCTCTCTCACTCTTTCACTATTTCACTCTCTCTTTCTCTATATTTCTCTCGGCGCAGCACCCCATTCCATCTCACTTTCTCACTTTCTTGCTTCCTCTGTTTAGCCTTATACGAGTAAGTGTCTTGTTATTTCGCCCCTTTCGTCCTTGAGTAACAGGGTCAACAATGTTTTTTCTCTTGTCTTGCCAGTAAAGTTGCTGCCGTCTTTGATTCTCTTTCTTGAACTTTACATGTTTATTGCAGCCCTTGACTAGTAAAAATATGCAAACTGATAATCCGAATCCGATATGCTATAAAGTGCTTGCTACATAAATTCTCTCGAAGCGGGAATATGAAGATATTTGCAAGCTCGTTCGCTTTGTATCATTGACTTTTGTCAAGTACTGTACCCCTTCATTCCGGGCAATCCCTATTGAGGTAGAGAGACTAATCCAACCAATTTTGAAACAGTATGGATTTCTCTAGAACGATGGTGTTTGCCGCTGATTCAGAACAGTTTACGAACTCAGTGTCAGAAGAGCAAAGTCCTTATTTTATATGCAAATTAATGAGGTCAAAATCGATTCTTGTTTCACAGCAAGACTCTTTTTCGAAAGTCAAGAACGTTTCCAAACAATCAGATTGACATTTTGATTACTACATACGGTCAAGTCTCCATCTATCGATCTGGCAATAACCCACTTTTCCTTATAGCAATATGTGCTAGTAGAAACCACAGATTTCATCACATCTATCACAAATAGATGGTTCAATGTTTTTTTCTCTATATGTACATATGTTTTGCCTTCGAGCTCTCCTGACAAAGACAGCCTTGGAATGTCGAAAATATGTTCACAATTACATATATATATATTCGTAGTAGAATAGTTCCAAAGGTTTTAGCCCACGTGGGTTGTATTCTGAATAGAAGCGCTAATCTCTCCCTAGACTAGGCAGATAATTACAGGAAGTCGGACACAGTCAGAAATGACGTCCATATCCTGTATTCATGAATTTAGCCACATATTATTTAGATAGTACATTTTCTTGTCCACATCCAGTATTATATTTTCTTGTCCGTTTAAATATGATTCTGTCTTATTTTAGTCTACAATCATATTAATTTATACATTAGTCGACATTCTATTTTTATTTCACTTTATGACACTTAGCTCGCAAGAACCTTACTCTTCCTTCTTCAGCGCTAATTTTGGACACACTGTTGGGGAACAGCAGTCGCCTATCAGCAGGGAAGCAATGATGGAGAGAAAGTTTGAGAATCACTGAAAGAGAGAGAGAGGGTGATAGAGATAGTGCGAGATAGATATAGAGAGAGAGAGCGAGAGAGAAAGAGCAAGAGAAGCAGAGCGAGAGAGAGAGATGGCAATGAAAGCAAGTGAGAAGTAGAGCGAGGAAACGAGCTCGATCAGAGAGAGAGATAGAGAGAGAGAGAGATAGAAAGAGAGAGAGCGAGAGAAAGAGAGAGAGAGAGAGAGAGAGAGAGAGAGAACAGGATCAGCCACAATGGGACAGTGAGAAAACGAGAGCACCTACTGGGTGACTCATACAAACAGCACCCTCGACAGCTCCTGTCTGAGATGAAGAGGGAAGGGAAAGAGGGGTAATCAAGTGGGGGGGGGGGGGTGATGGAGAAGATAAAGAGAGAGAGAGACAGAGAAAGAGGGGAGTTCGAGAGAGAGAGAGAGAAAGAGAAAGAGAGATCGAGAGATAGGGAAGAGATAATGGGAGATAGCGGAAAGTTAGAGAAAAGTCAGAGAGATAATGAGACGACTTCCCCTATGTGTATGAATTTTCATGTATTCATCATAGGCTGCGCCATGTGATTTGAGTTCCCTTCTATGCGTTAGCAATTTTATGGGAGTTTTTTCTGGCAGCCTATTTCTTTGTTTTCTTTTAGTTCACGATTAGCATCATTCCAACAAGAGATGAAAATCCTGTTGAAGGACATTGTGAACCTCTATATCTCTCTCTCTCTCTCTCTCTCTTCTTTCTTGGCTGTCTCTACTAGCCAGCCAGGTCTGACCTATTAAATTGATTTAATTTTGTGGTGGCTCCGCCTTCTTGATTTCCATGAACCTGCTTCAATCTCTCTCTCCTCTCTATCTCTCTTTCTCTATCTCTCCTCTTTATCTCTCTTTCTCTCTTTCTCTCTCTCTCTTTCTCTCTTTTAATCGCTCACTATCTCCTCACTATTGCTCATTCTAGTGTTCTCACCAAATCAGAACGTAGTTGGTGACCACAGTCATATTGCCCCATGTTCAGCTTGAATTTTGTCTTTCTTACCATGGTTAGATTTACATTTTCTAAAGTAATTTTTTTTCTCTGAAATTTCTGGAAAAAACTTATATTTTTAATAGAAAGAGATTTGTATTTACTGTGCATAAGATTGTAACATTCTTGCTTGGTGATGTTGTTCGTCTGTGCAATTCGTACCAATCTAAAAGGCGACTTCTATCTTTTTCTCTTGCTTCTTTCTCTCTCTCTCTCTCTCTCTCGCTCATCTCTCTCTCTCTCTCTCTTTGCTCTCTCTCTTTCTCACATTCACTCTTTCTCTCTTGCATTCTCTCACCTGACCATTGATGTATTCTTCTACCTTCTTTCTTCAATTTGACACTTTTCCACTGAATCGCGCTCCTTCACTTTTTCCATATGAGCAAGCAAGGAGACAACGCGAGATGATATGCTTGGTGATAAGTGATAAGCAAACATTCCGGTTGACTCACATCAGCAGCAAGGCTATCATTGTCCTGGAACAGCATTAAAAAGTTTAACGAGGCTTCTTGGCATTCCTGTTTCTCTCTCTCCCTCTCTCTCTCTTCTTTTTCTCTCTCTCTCTCGATCTCTTTCTCCGTTTCACTATCTCTCTTGTTCTCTCTCTCTCTGTATCTTTCTCTAAATCTTTTTGTCTCTAATTCCTTCTCTACGTTTATGCATCTCACTGTCTTTGTCTCTCTATCTCTCTTTCTCTCTCTCTCTCTCTATCTATCTCTCTATCTCTCTTTCTCTCTCTCTCTCTCTATCTCTCAATCCCTCTCCAAATACGCTAACGTTGTAGCAAGTAGTCAAGCAGAGCAAAGCAGTCACGCAGAGCATGACTCAACTTCCGAGGATGCTTTCATGTGGTCCAATTGCATGTGCCTACAGTGAATAATCTTCTGTTTTCTTCACAGAACCGCTTGGCCGCGTCTGAATGCGCGTCGTGACGCGTTGCGCAGTCGCGAAACGCGTTGCGGCACGCGTCGCGGTCGTCTCGCTTGTCTTCTGTCACCTGCTGCTCGCAGTCGATGCAGCCGTTCCGATTGCCGCACGTGGCACCAGCCGAAAGAGCGGGAAAGAACATCAAATTGTTCATGACAAAGTGCGATATAAAGTTGTTCATGACAAGTTAATTTTATTCTTGTTCTATTAATATTCATAATTTTTATGTAAAAATAAATAAATATATTCATACTTAAGTATTCGCTTTGTAATAATGTTTTATTGTTGTTCTTGTCGGACATTGAGAGCAAAAAGCATTGTTTTTCGAGAACGGTGCTTTTCTATCGTTCGCCATAGATATAATTATGGCAAAAAGAGACGCCGCTGCTTGTGTGTGTTGAGACGCCTTATAAATACAATACATTATGATTGTCACAATTGAGTATTAAATGTTACGGCTTTGAATAAGAAAAGAAGGAAGTATGTATGTATATGTTCCAGGTCATGCCACGGGAATAATGATGATGATGCATTTTATGATCATCACACTTGGCAGAACATTAATTGTATAGTGTATTAAATGTTATGATTTTGAAAAGGAAGAAAGACAAAAGTGCATTCCAGGTCCTGCCACGAAGGCGCGACGATGCCCGAGGTGACGTGTCCCTGTCGACTTCCATTCCAGACTGGACGGAGGCGCGGAAGGATGGAAGTGTTCGCTTCATCGAGATGCTCATCCTCGTCGATCCGGCGATGGTGGGACATTTTTATTTATTTATTTATTGCTTTTCAATGTTACGTTTTAAATGAAAAAGACACTATTTGTTTCAAGTAGGGCATTTATTTATTCTCTTAACCTAAGTATGTTTTAATTGTAATTTTTTATTATTATAAATGAAACAATTTATATTATTCGAATTTTTTTTTTGCGGTTAGAGGGTCCGTAAGTCACCGTTGGTTTCATGTCAGCATCATGTTTGAAATAGTGGAGGAAATTCGTTCCAAGAGATCATGACGTGACATCGAGCAAAACCAAAATTATTTTGATGCGACAAAACTGGCATGATTATAGACGATGAAGAATCTTAAGACCGAGTAATTTAAGACGATGTTATGTACGTACATATATATTCTTACAAGGACGTATGACTAATCGGACTCGTTTTCCATTTCCGGTTCCCTTGTTCACCTTTTATTCCATGGGTCAAGGGGAGAGTGAAAAAGGCACTCTAGATTTACGTATGCTGACAATGAGATCGTTCGCTAGTACACTATTTTATTTTCGATGTTTGATCTACGGAATAAGCCTGGTTACAATTGGAGAGCGCAAATATCTAAAGTCGGGCATTATATGGATGAAACGAGTGCGATGGATTGCTGAAGGTTACTTGCCTGGCACCAAGGCTAGCAGTCCGTTCTGGAAGTCGGAGACCATTCAAACCATCAGTCATACCCGAAGATAAAAAAGGAATACTCACCTCTTTCTCTCTCTCTCTCTCTCTCTCTCGCATGCCCCTCTTTCTTTTACCGCTTTTCTCTCTAACTCACTCACACTCTCCTCTCGCTCTCTCTCCATCTCAATCTTTTCTCTCGTTCTCTCTGCCACTCTCTCTCTCCCTCTCCCTCATTACTCATTTATCCTACGCCCATTCAAGGCCGCCTTCTACGGCAATGAACCGGCGCGCATCCGCGAAGCTGTCAAGATTCTCATGCACGCCGTACATCAGGTCGGAACTAGTCAATTCAATCTTTTTTCATATGCCCCCCTCTTATCATACATATATCCCTCTTAAAAAAATAACTTGTCAATTAATTTGCAATATGTGTAATTTTACAGTTGTTTTAAATTTGGAATATATAAAACGAAGAACTACATAATATTACTGACAATAAAATTATTTAATAAATAATTATAATATATATTATTAATATTATTACAGATGTAAATAATGTACTTAATTTTTAATATAATTAATTTCACTTTGACAGTTTCTTTTCCAACTCGACGTTCGTCTAGTCATCGTTGATGTTATGGCAATCCGCCACGCGAACATGGCACTCGCGACGTTGGCTGACTGGCGCTCGGGCGCTTTTGCAGACTTGGTCTGAACTCTCTCTCTCTCTCTCTCTCTCTCTTTTTCCCTCTCTCTCGCTCTCTATCTCTCTTTCTCTCCCTTTCTCTGTTTGTCTCTCCCCTCTCTCTCCCTCCACGCTCTCCCTCCACGCTCTCTCTCCCTTTTTCTGTATATCTCTTCCTTCTCTCCTCTCTCTCCCGACTCTCTCTCTCTCTCTCTCTCCTTCTCTCCAGCCTTCCCACGATGTCACAATGCTGCTCGCTCTTCGCTACGAGGGTGGCATTGCATACGTTGGTGGCGTCTGTGGCCGTTCGGCTGTCGGCATCTCTGGGGTACGGTATATTTTCAATTTTTTTTTTTTTAAATTTTTCTTCAATGTCCTAAATTATCTGCAAGTTTCAATGCTTTTTTTTCATTTCCTCACAATGTCTCAAAGTAACCTGGTGGTTTTCTTCGACTGTTTTTCAATAAGTATTCCATCTGCCACACCTCTAACGATGAATGGCGAGGTGATCCTAAAAAGATATCAGATCATAAAAAAGACAACGACGAAGTTGCTTAAAGAAATTGTTGAAATTAAGCTTTATTGGGATGATGGCATTTTCCCTCTCTCTCTCTCTCTTTCTCTCTCTCTCTCTCTCTTTCTCTATCTCAATCTTTCTCACTCTTTCTCTCTCTTTCTCTTTCCCTCTCTCTATCTCTTCCCTCTCTCTTTCTATTTTTCTCTCTTTCTCTCTCTCTTTCTCTTTCTCTCTCTTTCTCTTTCTTTCTCTCTCTCTCTCTTTCTCTCTCCTTCTCGCTCTCGCTCAAGTACAATCGTCATCAACGGGCTTTCTCTCTCTTCCATTCTCATATGCCGATTTAGTCTCCTCAAAGGGCACTTTTCATGAGTATATATGGAGACTAGATCGGAATATGAGAATGGAATAAACAAAAAGCTGCTTTATTGAGAGAGTAGGGAGAGTGAGTGAGAGAAAGAGAGAGACCAAGAAAGGGATAGAGAAAAAGAGGGAGAGGGAATAAGAAAGAGAGAGAGAGAGAGAGAGAGAGAGAGAGAGAGAAAGAACCATAATCCGAAAAAATAGTAAATGTCAACTTTGCCTACCAACTTCATTGTCATCTTTAAGACTTGACATTCTTTTTAGAACCATAACTGTAACCTCGAGAGCTTCATCATTAGAAGTGTCTTTGGTAGAATACTTATTAGAAAACAGTAGAACGAAACCACCAGGTTGTGTAAAGACATTCAGAAGATAAAAAAAATAAGGAGAAATTAGAAATAGACAATCATTGAAAATTGTTTAGGACATTGAACAAAAAAACAATAGAATAGTTATTGACTGCGCGATGCGAATTCGTCTCCGATTGTGGTAGTAACATATGTACATACATGCATACTTATGCTTCGTGTTTTCTGCCATTATTCCTAGAAATTTTTTTTTATTCAGCTTCTGACTTGGTGTGTTTCTTCTCTTTCTCCTTCTTTCTCTATTTCGTCCTTGCTCATTTTCTCTCATTCTCTCTCTCTCCCCATTCTCTCTCTCTCACTCTCTCTCTCTCTCTCTCGCTCGCTTACATACACCCTCTTATCCTCTCCTCTCCTCCCTCTTTCTCCTCTCCACTTCCCTCTCTTCTCTCTTTCCTCTCTCTCTCTCTCTCTCTCTCTCTCTCTCTCTCTCTCTCCTTCCCAGTTCTTCCCCGACGCTCCCTTCGAGTACGCGGGTGTCTTCGTGCACGAGCTCGCTCACCTCCTCGGCCTCCATCACGAATCAGCAGCCGCGTGCGAGTGCCGCGACTTTCAGCGATGTCTCCGAATCGAGTTGGCCGAGAGAGAGAGAGAGAGAGAGAGAGAGAGAGAATCTTTTATAAAGCGATTTTCATATTCTTTTATATATTTATATGTTTACTTCTATTAAAATGTTTTTTTCGAAGAAATTTATTTTTTTTTACTATACATGTTTATTTTATGAACATACTCCGGTATTCTATTCTCCGGCTCCCTGATTATCGCATAAATGATTTTCGCACAATTTGTTTTCAAAAAAGCTGTTATCATGAAATTTTATAATTCGCATTGGCTAGCAAACTGTCACTCACTCACTCTCCCATTCATATCCCGCAACGAAAAGTTGACGTTCATCCATGTAACACCTCTGTGTCCATCGCAATATCGCTCTGACCCAGCGATAAATTGAATTTACTTACCATTAGTTTTTTTTATACTTTCATATGGTTTCATAATTTTGTAATGTCACAATGAAATAATGAACAAAATTATATAATAAAATAATGAACACATAATTACGAACCATTTTTTCTTGTACAAACACATAATAAACTATACATGCGTAGTATGTATGTATACCAAAAAACCCTGTGCTCTCTTCAGCGGCTTCGAGCGCGATTGCGCCGTCCAAGCGCTGCTCAACATGCTGCCGGATCATGCGTGTATTCAGGTTCCATATACATACATAACTCGCATCCAACAAGACCGTAGCGTCAAAATCATTCTGTTATTTTATTCATTGATCAATCACTGATGAGAACCGCCGGTGGTTGGTTGACTGAAAAATCTCAACAGGAAAGTGAAAGCGGCCAGGCCTATTGAGAAAGCTTCAAATAATGCTTAGAACAAAAAAATAATAATTTTTTTTATAGGAGCGTCCCGCGCATCTTCCACACACGACACTCGCCGTCTGCGGCGATGGCGTCGTCGAGGTGGGCGAAGAGTGCGACTGCGGACCGGAGAAGTTGGCAGGCCTTTTATTTTATTTTTATGTATATTTTTTCCTGTGCTACCGAGAGAAAGTTCTCTGTTTTACTTTCCAAACAATGATAATATAGATTACATTATTTTATTACTGCCACCTTTAGATTCTGCTATGATCTCCTCTGCGATGCTCCGAGTTGCATGCATCGCATACCCAAGCGTACGTTGTGGGCGGCCGCCGTGCTTGCTGTCGCGCTGCAGCTACTCGCCGTTGCCTATCTTATTCGGTTGGAATTTTTTTATTTTCTTTTTTTCCATTATATATGTATGTATGATATATTTTACGACAATAATTTCATATTTGCAAGTATTTTATTTAAAAACCAAATGTAGAAGCTTTCAATGCTAAACATATGTACAGACTTACTTAAAAAATCCTATGAATGGTTTTTTTCAATTTTTTTAAAAATATAAATTAGCTCTCATTGTCAGAAGTATGAGCGGTATACTGTGTCTGTTAAATATGAATATTTTTCAGGGCCTGCTGCTGCGGCTGCTGCGCCTCTTCTCGTGCGTCGTGCATCGCCGACTCGGCCGGCCTTCTCCACTCGTCGTCGACTTCCACGGTGACGTCATCTTCCTCTTCTTCCTCATCATCTTCTGCCACCGAGACTCCTCGCCTCACGCACAAAGCTGCTCTCGCGACTGACACACTGTGCACCACGGGAGCAGGTACGGTAGATATACAAATAAAGTTTTGTTCTTCTTTATATATAAGTAAGGAACAGTTCATCAAAAATTCTCTGTTTTTCACGCATTGTGCACCGTTACAATTTAACAGCCAAATGAAATAGCTTCTTTTTCGTACTAATATTTTACGAGCAAAATCAGACGGTGTTTTCTTAATCCAATCCTCTCGCTCTCTCTCTCTCTCCTTTTCGAAGGAGCCCTTTCCGCTTCAGCGATGCGCAGTAGACTCGAGGCGACCCTTGCGGCGCCGCCAGCGTCACTCGTCACCGATGACGGATATGTCAAGATGTACCCTTCGTCCGTGGTCGCTGCCGCGTCTAAAGGTAGCCAATTTTGTTTATTTATTATTATTATTATTTTATATTATAAATGTAATTATACATTTATCAATTTACTTGGTCCGATGAGCATGATTAATTTACGCAATTTCCACGGTTTGTGGGTGTCAGTATGCTGCCTCTTGATAGTTGACCATGATAAGATATTCACGTAATGATGGCTCCCATACTTCAGCGCCATCTCCGCCAACGGCACCTAAGCCTAGAAGTGACGCTCAACGGCTGGTGGCGTCCGGTGATCCTCTAGTCACTTCTTCAAAATCTTCTTTTGGCTCATTGCCAAATTCATCTTTTGGCAATGACCCAAAAAAGAATGGTGGGAAGTTGCCAACAGCACCGCCAATAGTCATCTCGTCCCCGGTGCCTCTCATCCTTCCACAACGAGCAATAGCTGCCGCATGCTTGAATCAGACGAAACCATCGACACTCCAGCCAAGCAGGCCCGCTCCAGCTCCGCCATCAAAGAGTGTCAGTTTAGAAATTTTTCTGCCGTAAGCCACCTTGGCTTAGGGGCAGAGCGTCGCTCTCGTAGAGCGAAGGTCGCAGGTTCATTTCCTGCAGGTGGCAATTGTTTTGCGTCATTTTAGGCCGCGCTTCTACCGCCTGTACCAGTTCGTTCTCTGAAGCCGACGCTCAATGGAGGCTCTACAGATGCGAATGAGCTGATTTATGATGTGCCATCTTCGTGATATGGCAATTTTAAAAGTAAACGTTTTTTTAGAAACAATTGTAAAACATATATCTACATATTTCGTAGATTTGGCATGTAAAAAATGGATTTGGTAAACATATAAACCCGGGTACACGATTGACAACGGGAAAAGCGGCCGATATGCGTTGCTCGTAACTTATTTGTTTTGCATTTATTTTTGTCTTTCAATGTTGGTGATTATGAAGGATAAAGAAATGACTTTTACTTCATTGAAGCTGTTTTCACACGGTTTGCAATACTCATTGTCGTCCACCTTTTATATAAAAAGCAAATGCTGCAAACTATAACTAGATAAAATACAATATGTAAATGAAATACAGTAAATAAATATGAAGACAAGATGAGAACAGCATGAGAATGTATACATATGTTCAGGAATATATTTGTATAAGTTTTTTTTGAACCACTGACAATGAGAAATTGAGCTACTATAAAAACAAGAAACAGTCGGATAGCTGCTTTCGGGCCTCGCTTGGCTGTCTCTAAAACTGGACAAAGCTGATGCTATCTCTCGGCAGAGCAGAGAAGCAGAGTGCGAGCTGGAAATTATGAGAGAAAGAGAGAATTGCGAGAGAGAACGATAGAGAGAGAGTAGAGAGAGCGAGAGAGGGGAGATAGCGACAGAGAGGAGAGAGAGAGAGAGAGTGAAAGAATATTGAGAACAAGAGAAGGAAAGGATACAAAGTGGAGAGACGATAGAAAAGTAGCGAAATTAAGAAGGAGAGGTCTTCCAAAGAGCCGGTATCTCCTAACGCAGTTTGGGGCTGCCCGAAGAAAATAAGTTCTCGGGATCGAGACCGATACGAGTTTCTTTTATCCTATAACCGCTTTCCCCTTCCCTTTTTTCTCCGTCGCTCTCTGCTCTGTCACACCCTCTTTTGTGCCCTTCTCTCTTTCTCACTCACTCTATCTCTCTCACTCTCCATCTCTCTCTCTCTCTCCATCACACTCGGTGGGCTCTTCCCTAGCTCACCTTCCACTCCTCCTCCTCCTCACTTTCGGCCCTCCGATTTGCCCACCTCTAGTTAGCAACATTGCCATATGGCTCTTTCACTCTCACTCTCTCACTCGGCTGGTAGTTCAGGCCGACTGGCGTTCGCTTTCACTTTCCTTTTGGGACATTTCCATTTCCTCCATCTACCCCGTGGTTCTCACCTGTGACTGAAAAATAAATAAAAGACCATGCAACCTTTTAACGCTCTGCGGGCTATCATGACCCTATTATCGATATAGACATTGTGCAAAGTAATTGCAAGTAAAATTATAATGTTTTCCATTATAATCTTTACTATGGTTTTTACGAATTTGCAACGTTATTTCTAAAGTTATGACTGCCAGAGAATTCAAAGTGATTAATCGGATTTTTTCCAACGATTAAAGGTGGGGGAAGAAAAAAAAATTATTTAAGACTGCAAGTTGTCACCGTCCTTTGCACGCTCATTCGTGCGTGCTATTCACGCGGCCAGTTTGTGCGACGTGCTAAATAGCGCGTGATAATGAGAGAGTGCATACTGCCTGCGAGAACGCGGGGCAATCCGAACGTGCATTAATTATATATTTTTTTTGGAGATCGTCCTCGCTTCAAGATATGTAGCTCTGACGAGGTTGCTTTTTAGTGTTGTGTCTGAGATGGACGACCGCAACGCGAGCCACTCGCTCTACCACCGCGTCGCGGTCGCGTCCGCGGTTCTCTCGCTCCTCTCGCTCGCCGCTCTCGCGCTCTCTCTCCCCACCGTCTACATGCGCGCGCGAGCCGAGCGAACGGCTGCAGAAGCACGCGCCGAACTCTTCAGGGTAGCCGCTTTTTTCCATGTGGTTTTTTCCGATCTCTCTGCCTTTTTGAAAATATTTTTTTATAAACAAAAAAAAAAAGAATCCGTGCAGGACCGCACGAACGCGCTGTGGCTGGAGATGATGGGCAACGGCGCGCGAGACGGCGGGTCACAGGCGCGCGCGGCGCCAGCCTTCATTGCGGCCGCCGCTAGACCCAAGCGACAGTACACGGACGGTGATGGCTTCTGCCGAGGTGTGTGCGCGCATGAGACAATATTTGGTAATTAAAAGGTTGTATTTATTAATTTAAAAACATTCCACACGGCACCCCCATAAGAGCGGAGCTGATCATTCACAATGTTTTTTTGTCGTTCAGGAACAGGGGAAAACCACATGTTGTTTTCCAAGCAAAGAAATATCTCCACAATAGAGGATATAAAGCAGACATTTGCAATTAATCGGGAAATAACATACTTTTTTATATTTTCATTAAAGCCTTTTTGCCTCATCAGAAACAAGGTGGAGAGAGAGAGCATGTGTGTTTTAGAGTGAGGCGTGTCTAGAAGATTAAAATTGCTTACGGCTGAGTCTTCTCAACCGTGATCTATTTGAATTTTCATGACAATTGTAGTTATGCTCTCTAAATTACATGTTCTTGTGTCACCCAAAAGGCGCGAATTCAAACATGACTTTTTTTTTTGCTCCAGTACTGTTCACTCTTCAGGCTGTGTGACGCTGTCGTGTCCGAGTGGCCCGCCAGGTCCGCCGGGCGGGCCCGGAACGGACGGCCATCCGGGCGATGTCGGCGGGCCCGGCTCGGCCGGCGAGGACGGCTTGGACGTCCAGTTGGAGAACGAGCCAGAGCTGCCTTGTGTCGTCTGCCCAGGAGGACCGCCAGGGCCTCGGTTCAGAGAGAGAGAGAGAGAGAGAGAGAGAGAGAGAAACCGAAAAAGATTTGAAGAGAGTCATAGATTGAGAGATAAAGAGAGAGCAGGAAAATGCGAACGAAGCAGAGAAAAGTGAAAGTAGAACCAGAGAGTGAATGTTGGATGCAAATTGCGTTAGGCAGGCTAAAAAATGCGTATGGACAAAGACGTCTCATGGTCAAAAGCTAGTTGTTAGCGAATTAAATAAATCTATAAGAAGAAATAGAGAAAATACATAAATATTGATATTATATAGCAATGGATATTATTCATAAGTAAATTATAACAATATCTCATTCTTCCAGCGGCCCGCAGGGCGAGCGTGGCCGCCACGGGCACCAGGGCTCGCCCGGACGCGCGGGACCTGAGGGCCACGAGGGAGTCGATGGCATTCCGGGCATTGGAGGAGGCGCGGGACGAAAGGGCGTGAGAGGCGGCGATGGAGAGCTGGGGCCTCAGGGAGATCAGGTAGGCTTTATAAAATACTTTTTTTTGGTACATACATAGTTTTATACATATTTACTTTGTTTAATTGTAAGTACATATCTATTTAAAAGAGCACAAAGCTCTTCCGTAATATATTTGACTTTTTTGATTGCAGAAAGGCACGGGTTCAAAAATGAGCTATGGCTTCTTTAGCTGAAATGAATTTTCTCCTCACCTCAGGTCATCGCCGGCGTCGGCATCAAAGGTCCCAAGGGTCCACCGGGGCCGGCCGGTCCGAAAGGCCGGCCCGGCCCTCGCGGTCGCTCTTCCTTCGCAGCCGGCGAGTCTGGCGGTGTCGGCGCGCCCGGAGAGCCGGGCGTCGACGGCGGGCCAGGCGAGCCGGGCAGCGAGGGCTCGTTCGGGCCGCCAGGGGATCCGG
Organism: Allodiplogaster sudhausi; assembly: GCA_945643635.1. Lineage (NCBI taxonomy): Eukaryota > Metazoa > Nematoda > Chromadorea > Rhabditida > Diplogasteridae > Allodiplogaster > Allodiplogaster sudhausi. Next base: position 5,174,309 of record CALZFC010000006.1, on the reverse strand, counting down.
GTCAGTGCTCACTCTCTTCTTGCTTCATCTGCACAAATAACTTTCCAAACTTTCCTCACATTCTTCTTTAGCAATCCTTTATGTTGACTTATCTGGCATAATTTGTTAATATTATTATTCTAATCTCACGTACAGATAAAACTCAAATAAATAAATGAATAAATTAATTAACTAAAATTAAATAAATAAACAAACCAATAAATAACTAAATAAAAAATAACTGAATAAATAAATAAATAATTTGACTAATTAAAATGATAAACTCTCCCTGTCTCTCAGGAGTGCCCGCGGCGTACTGCCCGTCGGACTGCGGCGTGCAGCAGATCGTGGCAGGCCACAACATGGCCACGTCGGGCATGCTTGGCGAGAGGATGAGCCACGCCGAGGCAGCGGCCATGGCGGCAGCCGGAGGAGGCGTATCTATGGAGCCACGATATGGAGGGTAAGGAGAGAGAGAGAAAGAGAGAGAAAGAAAGAGAGAGAGAGAGAGAGAGAGAAAGAGAGAGAATGAGAGAGAGAGAGCGCATTGATATCTTAGGGAGGGGTTGACAGAAAAGAAGAACGAAATAGAGAGATAAAGAAAGAGAAAGAGAGAAAGAGAGGGAAAGAGAGAGAGAGAGAGAGAGAGAGAGAAAGAGAGAGAGAGAAAGAGAGAAAGAGACAAAGAGAGGACTGACAGATATTCACTCGCCCTCTTCTTCAGCTATGTCCGTCGCTCCCATGACTTTGTCTCCACTGACGATGGCCTCATCCGCCGCCGTGCACTCGTCAACATTCCGCATCATTACGTGCCGATCGATCTACTCGAATGAAACAATCGATAATATATATAATAATAAAAAGAAACAGAAATGTTTCACTACCAACGAGGTTTCTCCTGCTCTGTAAAACTGGAAATTTTTTTTCGACATTTTTTTTCAGTTTTACGAATAAAGACTGTCAGTATTCGTTGCATAATGGCCAGGTCGGCTGAATGGTTTGAGTATGTATGTATAAGAAATGTGGCATTCTGCACGGAGAGAACCTTTTTTGGATGGCCCAAAGTGGATGTGATTCAAACAGGCGCTTTCTCAGAAGACCGTGAAATGTTCGTCAACAAGTGCAGTCTCCTTGAATCGTACCCGTTATGCTTGCAAGGCATGCTGAACTGTCTAATATCGATGATTGGCTTCGTAACCTCTGACAGTAAAGAAAATACATAAACGGAACCGGCCTCAGCTAACCATAAGAACTGTTAATGCGATTTGCTGAACTACTAAGTCTTCTTTTCACCACTTAGCGGTGTACGCACCTAATGTATAAAAAAATACTTATAAACAGTATGAGTTTGGCTCACTTCAGAGCACTTAAACACAACTGAATCGCACCCGTTATGTACTTACTCACTGTTGAACAGCGCGGAAAGATGAGCAACTCTAATCCATGACTTTGAAAAATCATTTTTCAATTGATGGATTTGCTTGCTTTTCTCCACATTCATTCGTTGCCGCAAGCCTTATTCTCTTATGATTCATGGGGGACACCTTTCAATGCTCTGTTCATATGGAAATGGCCACAAGGAAAGAACTTGCCAATTTGATCATTAGTGACTCTCTCTCTCTCTCTCTTTTGCTCTCTCTTTCTCTCTCCTTGTGTCATCTCTCGTAGTAATCTTACACTCTTTTAAACTCCTATTCATCTGGAATTGCTTTGACAGCGCCATGATTTTGTACAGATACTTCGGTTTTCAAAAAAGCATTTGCATGAAGAAAATAACTTCAATCGATGCAATATAATGTTCTGCAATAGTCTAAATCATAATTACATAGATAATATTATGTTCTGATTGATCTAGAGCAACAATTTTGGGGGTACATTCAAAACTTCTTCAGTTCCTTGTGGCTTCATGAGGCCTTGGATGAAATAACGCGTCAAAGCAAAGAAAACCTTTTTTTAAATATCAACACTCTCATAAGAAGGGAAACAGGCAATATTATACAAATAAAAACCTTGGTGCTGCTCTTATCAAGCGTGATGATATTTGAGCAATTTAATAAAAGAAAATATCGATTTAGGACTTGGATCCCATGACGCCCGTTCCGATGCTTCAGAAGGAGAACGAAGAGGCATTCTTCGCTTCGCCATGCTGCATGGAGCCGATGCTCCACGAACCGCTGTCGCGATGATCGGGCATTCCCCTTAAAGGAGGTCTAAGGCTCAGGCTTTGCTGCGGCGGATACTGCCTGGCCGTGTAGCCGGTGCCGTAATTGTCGAGTGGATGCTGGCGCCGCGGGCACTCGCAGTACGAGCCGTCGTAGCCTTGGCCGCCAGCGGTGCCCGGGGCGCCAGGAGGGCCGGGGGCCCCTGTATCCCCAGCCGTGCTCCTATCACCCATCCGTCCACGCTCACGGACGATAACCTCCGGTGCCGCTTCTCCAGGTCGTCGCGGGTGCCCCGGCAGGCCTTGTGGACCGCCTGGACCCGGAGGACCACGAACTAGCCTGCCCACCGAGCCGGGCAGTCCTGGCTCGCCAGGTCTCCCAGTTGCTCCGGGGTATCCTGGAAGTCCTGGATCGCCCTGTGGTCCGGGTGGAGCGGGAGTGACGTAGGCATTGTCGATGTTCATTCCGGAAGAGCCTGGCGCTCCGGGCCTGCCGCGAGGACCGATCGGGCACGGGTTCGAGGTGGCGGCGCAGACGCAGGAAGCGGAGCGAGCAGCACCATGGCGAGAGCTACGACGAACTCGGGCGGAAGAATGCAAGAAGGTAGGCATCAGAGGCAGACAAACCAGAGCTCGCGGTTATCGTCTTCATCTCATCCCATGCGCCTTTCGCAAGCTCCTGGCAATTAGTAGTAGTTTTACTCTTATAAAGGAGTTTAAAAAAATTCCCGATTGAATTCGCGCCTTTTTGAGAGACGCGACGCGACTTCCAAAGTCAAGAAACAAGAAATAAATTAGGGTTCAGCATCGTGTTCATTTAAGTTAGTCACTGAACATATATATTTTAAGCTACAAATTCCTTCAAACTTGTCCGAGATCTGGACAAAATCTTGAACAGACCTTGAACACGAGCATGTCATTCTGGAGTTCCTGCTCAATGTTGCAGATGTCACGAATGATGACGGCGGTGACGGAGACCGAGAGGACGATCACGATGCTCGAGAGGCCGGAAGCGAACGTGAGAGTCACGCTGCCGCTCATGCTCTTCGCTTTGGGAACAGGCGCTGAAGAGTGGCGGGAGATTTGAATTAACATATTGTTTCAAGCGCGTGCGAAAAATAGCAAATCTTTGCAAGTAGCAAAGAATGTTTTGTAAACATGGTCTGCCTTGCTGTTGAAATGGCCGAGGCACTTTATATTGCTTCTAACAACTAGAGGCAACGAGTGGAAGAAGTGTGTCCAAACATCAGCTGAACTTGTTGCGGGCGCGTTGAGAGTATGTCAGATAGTTAGAGAAAAAGAGTGTGTGATAAGAGGGAGAGTTGACAGAGAAAGAGACGGAAAATGGCGCTGCTGTCAAAGCAATTTAAGATAAAAGAGAGCATTAAAAGAGTGTAATATTAAATACACAACGAGAGAGAGAGAGAGTCGCTAATGATCAAACTGGCAACTTTTCCTTATGGTCATCTACGTACGAACAGCGAATTGAAATGTCCCCGAGAGCAAGGCGATCCGGGACTATCGGTCTACCCCGCATCACCCGGGAGACCCGAAAAACCGAGGGCGGTGGGCCGAGTAGTTCGCGGTCATCCAAGTCGGAACGGCCCCCAAGGCCCGCCGGCCTACCCGGGACATCCTGGGGAGGCGGCGGCGGAGGTGTCACCGGTGAGGTTGGACACATGTGCGGCACGTGCACGGCTGGGGCGCAGGGGAGCCCGACGCCCCCTGGACGCCAGGCAGCCCCAGCGGCCAATGCTACGACGCCGCGTACTGCCAGCATCCACTCGAGAACTATGATACTATTCGCCGAAGCAGAACAGGTTTGCCAGAAGAATTTTTAAAAAGAAGACGATCGAAAACGAGAGTAATGAAATGCGTTGAAAGCGAGAATTTAAAATATGTTTTTTATTGTAGACGACAATGAGCTGAAAATGTCACAAATCACATTTTTGATCTGGCAAGAATGTATGCATGTAATACGTTAACTTATATCTCCTTTCCGCCTCAATAAAACAATCTACAGATGCGGCCGAATCCTAGCCTCCTCCTGTAGCATCTTAGGGCAGCTTCGAAAAATCAATGTAAAGAATTTTATTTTAAACGATCTTTTCCGGTAATTCAAGGCACGATCTTTTCATATAATTCAAGGCAGATATGTAAATTGAGAGAGATTATAGAGAAAATCAATGTAAAGAATTTTATTTTAAACGATAGTCTATTTGAAAAACGGTAGAGAGAGAGAAAGAGAGAAAGAGAGAAAGAGAGAGAGAGAGAGAGAGAGAGAGAGGGAGAGAGAGTGTAATATACAAAGAATTAAAGAGATAGAAACAGAGAAGAGAGAGAGAGAGAGAGGGAGATAGAGTTAAATAGACAAAGAGAAAGAGACAAGTAAGAGAAGAAAAAAATTTTTAATGTGTACCATTGTGTCATTAGTAGCTTATTTGACTTGTCAAATAGAGGAAAAAGCGGTATTTGCAGAGAGAGAGAAAGAGAGAGGGAACAGATAAAGAGATAGATGGAGAAGAGAGAGAGACTGATGTAAGGGAGAGAGAGAGATATGTAAATTGAGAGAGATTATAGAGAAAATCAAAGTAAAGAATTTTATTTTAAACGATCTTTTCCTTTAATTCAAGGCATTAATGAAGAGACCAGCGATAAATGATGCTTGGATATCGATTATTATTGTTGATTCCTTAATTGGCCATTTCCTTTTATTAGAAGAAAAATATCCCATTATAAGTTGGCGTGATAATAAAAGCACAATATATGAAATTATTTGTAGAACAATGAGCTCGTATTTATAATATGAGGATGTCGATATTTATCAAAAAAAGATTATTTTAATTGTTTTAAATAGTTTTATACGCGGCATCATGGCCCAATCGTGTCATAAGTAGTCTATTTGAAAAATGGTAGAGAGAGAGAAAGAGAGGGAGAGAGAGTGTAATATATAAAGAATTAAAGAGATAGAGACAGAGAAGAGAGAGAGAGAGGGAGATAGAGTTAAATAGACAAAGAGAAAGAGACAAGTAAGAGAAAGAGAGAGAGAGAGAGAGAGAGAGAGAGAGAGAGAGAGAGAGAGAATAAAGAAGTGGGAATAGTTTCCCGTTGACATCACCGAGCAGTCCTGCATCAACCCCTTGTTGGTCATCGAATGTATATTTGATAACACCTAACACCAGGAAAAAAACCGAATCGGAATAAAATCAAAAGAATTTCTAATTTAGTAAGCTTCCCATCTAAAACTGCCAGGTAGCCAAGGAGGATGAAGAGAGGGTGTGAGAAATAGAAAGAAAGATGGAGAGAAAGAAGGAGAGCGAAGAGACGAAGGAGAGAGAGAGAAGTAGAGATGGAGAAAAGAGAGCTAGAAAGAGAAAGAACTCCGAGTTAGAGAAAGCTGTAGGAAGAGAGAGAGAGAGAGAGAAAGACAACGCGAGAGAAGGGAGCAATGACAGCCGAGAGGGAGCTCTGCGGAGAATTCTAGTCATATGTTTTGATCTTTCTTGTATTTTCATTAGTTTTTTTTTACCACGAAAAGCGGAGTACGAAAGATCCAATCGGATTGATGACTAATTTCCTCTTATTTATATCTGTATATTTTCAAAAGAAACCACGGGCCACCAACTAATGTAATAAGATGAACGAAGCAAAAGGAAAAAGAAGAGCATTTTAAATGCTAGAATAAGAAGATGTTTTCGGGAAAAAATGCTATAATGAGACATAAAGTATAAGTAGATGTTGAGAAGGGAAAAAAAAGGATAAAGAAAAAAGGCTCAAGTAAGGGAACGCTTTCAGCTCCTCAACAAACAAAAAAACAGTCTCCAGATCCGGCCGACCTTTATAGACTCCTCCTGGAGCATCTGCATGGGCGGGCGGAGGGCAGCGTTGTAAATCGATTTAATGAATTTTATATTAAACAATCGTTTCCGGTAATTCAAGGCATTAATGAAGAAGTGAGCGATAAAGGATGCTTGGGTATCGATTATTGTTGTTGATTACTTAATCGGCTATTTTCTTTTATTAGAAAAAAATTCCTGCATAGCTCCATTATCAGCACGCGTGATAAGAGCAGCACAAAATTCTAATATATTATTCGCATAATAATGACCACGTAGTCGAATATGAAGATCTAGATATTTGGTTTATTAAATTTATACGCCCGACATCATGGACCATTCGTGGTTTTAAATGTGTACCATTGTGTCATTAGTAGCTTATTTGACTTGTCAAATAGAGGAAAAAGCGGTATTTGCAGAGAGAGAGAGAGAGAGAGAGAGAGAGAGAGAGAGAGAGAGAGAGGGAACAGATAAAGAGATAGATGGAGAAGAGAGAGAGACTGATGTAAGGGAGAGAGAGAGAGATATGCAAATTGAGAGAGATTATAGAGAATTGGGAATCGTTTCCTGTACTGCCTCGATTCCTAGTTATCCATCGAGTGTATCTTTGACTACTGATACAAGGAAAGAGCGCTGACGAAATCGGTAGAAAAGCAAGAGAAAGTCTTATTCCATTATCATCCCAACTAAAACTGCCGGTTAGCATGGAATGAGCTGAAGATGTAACAAATCTGCAGACAATTGGATGAATATCTCGTAGCACATACATATGTACATACATACATATGGATGTATTTGATCAAGCTTAAAACTATTTGAGCATATATGTATGTAGTATGTCAATGTATTATTTCTTGTTTCTCAACAAAAGAAGTGGCCGAACTTAAAACTCAAGTTTTTTTTCCAATAAAAATAAAGCTGACAAATTGCGTGGGCATGGTCAAATCATTGTACAAAGTGTACATATATGTTCTGATAAAAAAATCAGACAATGAGTAAGCTGACGATGAATTTAATAATCGCACACTTGATCTTGCTCAAAAGCAATTCGCTCCACATACCGGTGTACTAGTCTAATGTTTACAAACAAAAAAACAAGAAAATAAACAGTACGAGGGTTAATAGCGTCGGTTTGCCTTACGGCAAAAGAGCATGTTTAAAAAAAACAGCACATAGAGCACATAAACAAAACGAGAATCGAACCCGTGATTTACTCACTGTTGCAGTGCGCGGAAAGAATAGCAACCCTAATTGTAAGAAACCACTTCGATAAAGCGTGTTCAATAGATACTTTGATACAACGTCCCCTGCCATGAATCACCGCATAAAGTGTTGTTTTCTCAATTAAAATGCATTCACAGGTGATTCCTGATGCGTTACTCTTTATTGCACATCAACATTACGTAGGCATGATTGGACAGCCCAAACATCAGACACCAGACATTTAACACCAGGTAGCATGACCTCTCGCTTCACACGAACACCAGGTAGCATGACCTCTCGCTTCACACGAGCTCTTAGGGGAGGAGGGGCGAACCTTGAAGGAGTTACATATATTGATACATTCTGCTACAATAAATAAGCAAATAATAAGTTGCTACCAAGTCAAGCATTTCAACCTACATAGTCGTTGAGCCATCGCAGTATTTACAATTACATATACATAGAACCTTGAGGGGCCGAATATAAGTACCCTTTAACTTGGAAATAAGAAGTTGACGACTAACGCGTGTGTGATGACAGCGAGGAACGCGAGCAGGAAAATGAGGATGCGCATCGTAAGTGTTTGAGAAGAGTCTTCGAAGCACTGCGCTGTCAGACGTCGTGAACCCGTTTTATATTGTTCTCTGGTTCACCTGATCACTTTCAATTAGCACGCCCCTTTCGCTGAAGAAGATCCAAAAAAATTATCTTTCTCTCTCTCTCTCTCACTCTCACCCTCTCTCTCTCGTGCCTCTATCCGTTCGTTCCCGGGTATTTCCTTTTTCGCCCACGCCTAAATAGCCGATTATTTCATAGATAAATAAATCAAGAATGTAATGAGAGAATATTTCATAGATAAATAAATCATGCAAAGGAAAGAAAACATAAAGTCCAAAGAAGAGCAAATAAAGCAGAAAGGAAAAAAACTGTAAAGAATTGAATACCAGCAACGGATATGCGACAAACTAATAATAACTCTAGTTTAATATTTTTTTTGGAAGCAAACAACGGATTGTTCTACAGACATGGGACACGAACAATATTAAGGAGAGATGGGGAATCCGTATTCGGACAATCCGCCCTTTATATCTGTCACCAGCAACGGATATTTTTTTATGTTTGCTTCGAAATTATATAAAGGCAATTCGCAAGGTTTTTTTTTTAAAAGGAAGCAGTGTACAACATTTCGTTCTCTCGCTCCCAAGGGTGGGCAAAACGCGGTTCGGGCCAGGTCGGCCACTCTCCAGGCCGGGTCCTGCAACGTCCTATCCGGGCTTGACCCAGGCCGCCCGCTCTTGTTCACGCCCATGCAACCTGGCGCCAGATGATCTCATTTTAATTTTTAAGCAGTCCAGAATATATCTTCACGAGTACTTTATCATTCCAGTTATACATATACTCTTTTTCTCTAACTATCTGCCACACTCTCAACTAGCGCTCGCAAGAAGTACCAGCTGATATTTGGACACACTTTCACTTGTTGCCGCCGTTCGTTAGTGCGCTATAAAGTGCCAAGGAAATCTCCCCAAAGCCATTTCAACAGCATGGGGTAGACCGTGCATACAAAACATGCATTGCTACGAATAGCAATGATTTGCTATGTTTTCGCAAGCGCTTGACTTCCCATTAATATGTTCATTAAAATCTCGCGCCACTCTTCAGCGCCTGGTCTCAAAGCGAAGAACATGAACGTGACTTTCACGTTCGCTTCCGTCCTCTCGAGCATCGGGAACATATAACATATAACATACATATAAAACGAGTGTTCACGATCAACAACGCTTCTTGCATGATAAACTGAAATTTTTTTTTAGACAATTTTGTGACTTGTTGTAAATAAAGAACGTCGGCATTCGCTGTAGGCGTCTGCTGAATCATTTGATGAAGTAGACATTCAGAAAATAGATTCTTCATCGGGTTACCTAAAGTGGAAATGTTCCCCAAAAGGTGACCTTTAAAAGTTCGTCAACGAGTACAGTCTGCTTGGAATGCACCCGAAATGCTCGCGACGCTTGCTCTAAAACGTCTCCCAAATCTCTGACAAGAATGAAGACACAATGTATGCACTTAACCAGTCTAAAACAAGAGCTGTTATCACGGTTGACCGAACTACCCAGTTGTAGTCTAACCAACATTGGGGCCGTATAAACACCTAATGTTTAAAAAACGCTACAGTATGAGTTTAAAACTCGTTTACAGAGCGCATAAATACGAATGAATTACGACAGTGGCGTGCTCTCATTTTCAGACTGCGCAGAAAGAGTAGCCACTCAACTCCATCTATTCGAATGACAAATTTGACTGACTGCCAATCTGCAGATTTTGTTGACTATCCCAATTGCGTCGCCCGGATCCTTCTCCCGTGTTCCTTTTCACGGTGATCACTTTTCAATACCACCGTTAGAGTTGTTCAGATCGTATGTAGTTGCTTGCGGCGAAAAAGTTGCCAGTTTGATCACTAATGTCTCTGTTTCTCTCACTCTCTCAATCTCTCTCTCTTTTCTCTCTCTCTCTTTCTCTCTCTCTGTTCTCTCTCTCTGTTCTCTCTCTCTCTGTTCTCTCTCTTTCCCTCTCTCTCTCTCTCTCTCTTTGTTCTCGCTCTCTGTGTTCTCTTACACTCTTTTAATGCTCTCATTCATCTTAAATTGTTTTGACAGAACCATTTCACCCTCTTTTTGTTTCTCTACTCTCCCTCGTCGCACACTCTCTTTTTTTCGCTATCTATCTGCCACACTCTCATAGCGCCCGTAAGAAGTTCACCGAATGTTTGGACACACTTTCACTTGTTGCCGCCGTTCGTTGGCGCATTATAAAGTTCCAAGGAAATCTCCCCAAAGCCATTTCAACAGCATGGGCCTGATCGTGCTGACAAAACATGCATTGCTATGAATTGCAAAAACTTGCCATTCTTTCGCCCGCGTTTGAAATAATATGTTAATTCAAATCTCCCGCCACTCTTCAGCTCCTGGTCTTAAAGCGAAGAGCATGAGCGGCAGCGCGACTCTCACGTTCGCTTCCGGCCTCTCGAGCATCGTGATCGTACTCTCGCTCTCCGTCGCCGCCCTCATCATTCGTGACATCTGCAACATTGAGCAGGAACTCCAGAATGACATGCTCGTGTTCAAGGTGGGAATTCAAGATTTCGTCCAGATCTCGGATAGGGTTGAAGGAATTTGTAGCTTAAAATATACATCTGTATGTTCAGAGACTAACTGAAAGGAGCTGAACCGAAATTTATTTGTACTTTCTGGACAATGGTAGTCGCGTTGCGTCTCTCAAAAGGGCGCGAATTCAATAAAATTACGAGTAATTGCTAGGAGCTTGCGAAAGGCGCATGGGTTGAGATGAAGACGATAACAGCGAGCTTCGTCTGCCTCTGATACCTCCGAGCCGTCCTTCTTGCACTCTTCCGCCCGAGTTCGTCGTGGCTCGCGCCATGACGCTGCTCGCTCCGCTTCCTGCGTCTGCGCCGCCGCCTCGAACCCGTGCCCGATCGGTCCTCGCGGCGAGCCCGGAGCGCCCGGTGACGATGGCGTTAATGGCGGGGCCGGCGTCCCTGGGGCTCGAGGCCTTACGCCATTCCTCATCGAGGAGAAGACAGGCTGTGTCATCTGCCGGTCCGGCCCGCCAGGAATGCCCGGCTCCGACGGGCCCCTGGGACCGCCAGGACCACCCGGCTCTTCCGGAATGAACATCGACAATGAGTACGTTACTCCCGCTCCACCCGGAGAGCAGGGCGATCCAGGACTTCCAGGATACCCCGGAACACCCGGGAGGCCCGGCGAGCCAGGAAGGTCGGGACCGACAAGTTCGTTGTCCTCCGGGTCCAGACGGTCATCAAGGCCCACCGGGGCACCCGGGACGACCTGGAGAAGCGGCACCGGAGGGCATCGTCGGTGAGCGTGGACCTATGGGTGGAAGGGGCGCGGCTGGGGACCCCGGAGCGCCTGGCCCTCCTGGCGCCCCGGGCACCGCTGGCGGCCAAGGCGACGACGCCGCGTACTGCGAGTGCCCGCGGCGCCAGCATCCACTCGACAACTACGGCACCGGCTACCCGGCCAGGCAGTATTCGCCGCAGTTCAGGTTTGTTTGCCAAAACTTGTTTTTTAAGCCAATATAAAGCTAGAGTAATGATGAAATGCGTTGAAAGCGAGTGCGTTAAAAAATCTTTTGTTTTTTTTTTAAATTGTAGTCGCACCTCTCAAAATCACATAAACTTTCGCCGTTGTGTCGGGCAAAAAGGCGCAAATTCAAAACTGAGTTTTTTTGGCTCCATTAAAGTAGAACGCCCGAATCTCGGAACACCGGCTCGTGGAGCATCGGCTCCTCGCAGAATGGCGACACGAAGAAGGCCTCTTCCTGGAGTATCGGCACGGGCGGCAGGACATCGATGTTCTAAATCGCGATTATTTTCGTGTATTAGAAAATAACATCATCCAAATATGCTCAGTTATCACTACGCATGATAAGAGCAGCTCGAAAGTGTGTAATGCATTATTTGTATAAAAAGTTTATCTTGGATTAAAATATTTGTTGATATTTTAAAAAAAGATGGTTTTCTTCTGTCGTAATACAGTTGACGGAATACGGACAAGCGACATCATAATCCATTAGCGCTTTTAAATGTGAACTACTTTGTCAAAACTACCGAAACAATGGCTTGCTGTGAGAGAACAAAAACATGTTTAATTCAAATTTCCATTACACTATTTGTCCTATCTAATAGGGAATAACGGGTATCTGCAGAGAGAGAAAGACTGAGAAAGAGAAAGAGAAAGAGATAGAGAGGCAGCGACAGATGGAAATGGACAGCGAGAGAAAGACATATAGAAAGTGAAAAGAGAGAAATGATATAGAGTGATAAGAGAGAATTGTTCGACTTTTCCTGTTATCATCACCGAGCAGTACTGCCTCAATCCCTAGTTGGCTCGCTTGTGAGTTGCTGATTAGCTAAGAATCAGAAGAATTTCTTATTTAGTAAGCTTCCAGCCTAAAACTGCCGGTTAGCCAATAATGAGCAGAAAATGTCACAAATCCGCTGACAATAAGAATATTTTTGATCTCGCTTAAAAATATTTATATGTAATATATGTGTACGAACGTCTTCTCTCATGCCAGTAAACCAATCTCCAGATGCGGCTAAACTCTACAATCGGCATTAAAGCAGAAAGAAAGTATTTTTACATTAGAATCCCAACTAAAAGCAGAATCACATACTTGACTTGGTTCAAAACTATTTGAGTATGTATGTACATAGATGTATTTTTTTACACAAAATAATCGCAAATGCGGCCGAACTTTATCGCAAAGTTTTTTTTTTAATTTACAATGAAAATAAAGCAGACAAATAGCGAGGACATGGACAAATCTTAGTATAAAGTATGAATGTTCTGTTAAAAAGGAGTGAAGAAAAATGTTATCTGTTGAAGTATAGAAAATGAAGCGGAACAGTGAGAAAAGGCAATGGAAGTTTATTTCTTTTTTTAGTGACTTGATAATGTTCTCTATTGCTCACAAGGATAGAAATTATTTTTATGTGGAACTAGAGCAAGAATATGCCAGAATTGAATAAAGGGGATAAAGAATGTGGAAGAGAGAGAGAGAGAGAGAGAGAGAGAGAGGAGAGAGGAGAGAAGGGAGAGAGGAGAATATAGATAATTGTGAATCGTTTTCTGTTGCCATCATTGAGCATTTCTGCTTCTATTATCGGCACACAAGCAGGAGGAAGTCTTATTACATTAGCATCCCAACTAAAACCACCGGTCGGGAGGCAATGAACTGAAAATGTCACAAATCAGGCAGACAATGAATGAGCTGAATATCACATACATATTTGATCTTATACCATTACATTAATTTATGCATGCTTTTTTAAAGTATTTATGTTTCTCAAGAAAACAATCTCCAGATGCGGCCGAACTTTAGCCTCCTCTTGGAGCATCTGCACGGGCGGACGGAGAGCAGTGTCATTAATCGATTTAATTTTTAAATGATCTTGTCCGGTAATTCAAGGTATTTATGAAAAACAATCTCCAGATACGCCCGAACTTTATCCTCCTCCTTGAGCTTCTGCACGGGCGGAGGACGGATACGGACTTGTAAATAGATTTAAAGAATTTTATTTTTAATGATCTTATCCGGTAATTCAAGACACTAATGAAAAGAAGATTGATCCAGGATGGGAAGCTTTCGATTATCGATTTCGAAATCGGTTATTTTCCTTTTTTTAAATCAGCCATAAGCTCATAATCATCACGCGTGATAAAGGCAGCACACAATTGTAATTGACTATTCGCACAATAATAAACTCGTATTCGAATACGAGGATGTCGAGCCTAGCCTTAATAAAGTAGACGAAATTTGTACGTCCGACATCATGGCAATTCCCGCTTTTAACTATTACGTCATAAGCACGCAATTTGTCTTGTAAATTAGGGAATCTGCAGCGAGAGAGAGAGAGAGAGAGAGAGATAGAGGGAGATAGAGGGAGATAGAGGGAAATCGACAAAAAGATAAAGAGATAGAGAATGGGAAGAGAAAGGGAGAGAGAGAGTGTGAAAACAAAGAATTGGGAATCGTTTCCCTTATTGTTAGACATCACACAGCAGTACTGCCTCAATCCCTGGTTGGCCATCAAATGTTGTATGTATATTTCACTACTGATAGGACACTCGCTCAACGGATAATCGGCTTAAAATAAGAAGAATTTCTTATTTAGTAAGCTTCCCGCCTAAAACTGCCGGTTAGCCAATATGCACAGAAAATGTCACAAATCCGCTGATTATAAGAATACCACGCTTAAAACTATTTATATGTAATATGTATGCGTATGTCTACTCTCAATAAATCAATCTCCAGATGCGGCTGAACTTCTACAATCGTCATAAAAGCAGAAAGAAAGTCTTAATACATTAGAATCTCACCATCAACTAAAAGAGCCGGTTAGCCGAATCACATACGGTTATGGTATTTTATTAGAAAAAAAAATTCCCGCAAATTCTCCATAACCATTTCGCGTGAAATGTAATATTTGTATAAAAAGAGATGGAAAGAAAGAGAGTAAAGAGAGAGAGTGAGAGAGAGAGAGAGCGAGGGAGAGAGAAAGAGAGAGAGAGAGAGAGAGAGAGAGAGAGAGAGAAGGATGCATGGAGAGACGGCGAGGGAGGTGAAGATGTGGATCTAGAGGGTGCAAAAGAGATACTTTGAGCAGCTATTTATACAACCATTTGAATGAAGTTCTCTAGTAATCTTGAGAAGAAGTGTGCGTTTGAATTTCATGATAAAGTTCGAAGAAAACGTCGTGTGAACTCAACTCATGATCAGGAACAGGTTCTCTAAAACTACTTCTTCCCACCCTTTTACATTTTGGAAACACAAGTCATTGGAAGGCCAAAATGCGAGATGAATGAGATTCGAAAGATTGCAGGAGAAGCCAGATTGTTCGGAAGGAAAAAGTAAGAATAAACTAGGAATAATAAAATAAATATACGATTCGCATTTTTAAAAGAAGGAAATGTGAAAAAGAGAAAGAGAAACAGGGCAATTGACAGAGAGAGAGAGAGAAAAAGAGCTAGAGAAGAGAGAGTGATTAGAGAGAATTGTCTGGCTTTTCCTGTTGCGACCATCAATTCCTAGTCAGAGAAGGAGAGTGCGAGCAGGAAGTGATGAGGGAAAGAGAGAATTGTGCGAGAGAGAGAGAGAGAGTGAGAGAGAGGATAGAGAAAGAGAGAGAAAGAATATGGAGAACTAGATAAGGAAACGATAAAAAATTGGAAGTAGCGAAATAAGAAGGAGAGCTCCTTCAAAGAGCCGGAGGCAGTTTGAGGCTTACCCTAAAACCTCTTTCCCCATCCATCTCGTCTAACAATAAAAGCGCGGGCGCGACGAAAGGACAGTTATGCGTTCGCCGAGCTCTTCGAGGTAGGTACGAAAAATTTATTTTTTTATTTTTTTTTTCACATACATGTCTTTTTATTTTCAAAAATTTTTAAACAAATTTGAATTGGATCTAAAGATAAAATTTTTTTTTAAATTCTTGCGCCATTCTAGCTTTCCGTAAATGAGCATGGCCGGGAAACATTCTAGCATTAAATGAAAAATTGTGAGCAAACAGATGAAAAAGAATATAAGATATTCTAAAATATTTAAAAAAAACAGGAGGATTTATTTTTGAAAATAAATTTTTTTAAGGGATCCTTGCAGGACCGCACGCATGCGCTGTGGCTCGTCGAGATGATGGGCGGCGGCGCGCGAGACATAAGGTCATGGACGCGCGAGGTGGCCGCCTTCATTTCCGCTGCCGCGAGACCCAAACGACAGTGCACGGACTTGGATTGCTTCTGCACAGGTGTGCATTATTGTCTTATCCACACATTTGTTTAATCTTTAAGAAGTTTTATCCACTAATTAATCAACCACTTAAATAATTAGTTTCATAATTTGGAAAGAATCGATCAAATGCTCTGCATTTTTCTATTTCGAGGAATTCACATATTCTATACAATCGACACAATAGCGGAGCTGATCATTCACAATGTTCTTTTGTCATTCAGCAACAAGGGAAAACCACGTGTTATTTTCCAAACAAACAAATATCAGCATATAAAGAAGAAATTTTCAATTAATTCAAAAATGATATACTTGTAATTTTTGTAATTTTCATTAAAATAGCCAAAATCTTATCATCATTGTTTAGTCTTCTCAAGCATAACGGGCCCGGAACGGACGGCCATCCTTGAGATGTGGGCGGGCCTGGCTCGGTCGGCAAGAATTACTTGGACGTCCAGATGGAGAACGAGCCAGAGCTGCCTTGTGTCGTCTGCCCGGGAGGACTGCCGGGACCTTGGTTCGGAGAAAGCAAGAGAGACAGAGAGAGAGAGATTTAGAGAGAGAATTAGAGAGATAGAGAGATATTATGAGAGAGAGAGTGAGATTCAGAGAGAGAGAGAGAAAGAATGAGAGAGAGAGAGAATATAGAGAATGGGAAATCATTTCCTGTTGTCATCATCGAGCAGTACTGCTTGAATACCTAGTTGCTTGCTGATTCTATATTTCTTTGACTGCTGATATAGCCACAAATGTCCCAAAAATCGAGACAAAAGCAGGACAAGGTCTTATTTCATTAGCATCCCAAGTAAAACTGCCGGTCAGCCTACAATGAGCTGAAAATGTCACAAATCAGGCAGACACTGAATGAGTTGAATGTCACAATCACACATTGATCACGCTTATGCACGTCTGTATGTATATAATACGTGAACGTATCTCTTTTTTCTTCCTCAACAAGATTCGGCCTAACTTTAGCCTCCTCCTGAATAAACTGCAGCGGAGTAAATTAATTTAAAGAATTTTTATTCTAAATTATCTTATCCGGTAATTCAAGGCAATAAACAATAGACCAGCGATAAAGAATAAGAGGGTTTCGATTATTATTTTATTTTCAATTCCTTAATCGGCTATTTTCTTTTATTGGAAAAAAATACCCGCATATTCCACACTACCATAAAGGATAAAAGCCGCATAAAGGTGTGAAATGCATTATTTGTATCATAATGAGCTCGTATTCGAATATAGCGACGTCGATATTTAAGAAAAAGATGATTTTTAATTGTTTTAATAACGTTGACTGAATTTACACACGCGAAGTCATAGCCCATTCGTGCTTGTAAATGTGTACTTATGTGTCGCAACTGTTGTATTCATGGCTTCTAACGAGGAAATAAAAATATTTTTTATTCAAATTTCCTTTGCACTACATCGGTCAGTACTCCCTCAATCGCCAGTAGGTCAGTGAATATATATTTGCCTATTTCGTCTGTTCACTGACGATCGGCATAAAATCTGGAGAAAGTGTTATTTAATTAGCTTCGCAACTAAAACTGCCGGTCACTCGACACAGCTCTGAAAATGTAGACAATAAGAAATCACATATTTGATCTCGCTTAAAACAATTTAGGCATATATGTAGTATCTAGATGTTTTTTTTGGTTTCTCCGCAAAACAATGCGGCCGAACTTTAATGCAATTTTATTCTATTTTTTTTTAATAAAAAATAATGCTGACAAATCGCGTGGACATGGTCAAATCATTGTACTAAGTATGAAAGTTCTGATAAAAAGAAGCGAAGAAAGAAGGCGTCTATTTAAGTGTAATCGGCTATTTATTTTTATTAGAAAAAAACCCACATATGCTTCTTTTTCATCATTTATCATTACGCATGACAGCATAAAAGTGTGTAATTAAAGTATTTTTGTATAATTGGCTGTCTTCAAATATAAATGTTTATATTTAAAGAAAGATTTAAATATATATGGAATATATATTTGACTGCAGATGGGGCAAAAAGCTCTAGCGATCGGCGTAAAAAACAGAAAGAAAGCTTTATTATATTAGCATCCCTACTAAAACTGACGGTTTGCAGACAATGAGCTGAAAATGTAACAAATAAGCAGACATTGAGAGGAAAGCCACGAATCACATATTTGACTTATTGTACCTCAACAAAACAAACTCCTGATCTGTAGCCTCCTCCTGCAGCATCTTTTAATCGATTTAAAGATCTTAGTTTTAAATGATCTTTTCGTGAATTTCAAGGCATTTATGAATAGACGCGCGATAAAAGATGGGAGGGTTTCGATTATTATTGTCTATTTCCATATCGGTTTTTTTTTCTTTTAATAGAAAAAGGAGCCGCATGCCAAGGGGGAACAAGACTATTTTTAGAATGTATTTGCCATTAAATTGCAAAGATTGTTATGAATTCTTCAACTAGGAGAGGGTCGTCAAATAGCTAGAGGAGAGAGAGAGAGAGAGAGAGAGAAAAGAGAGAGAGAAGAGAGGGAGAGAGAGAGAGAATTGTTTAGTGTTTCATATACGAGAAGTACTCGCAGCGTTCACGTCTGCCGCGCCTTCCGGTAAATCCCAACGTTGTGAAGAAGATCTTGCGGCAAAAAAGTTGTCAGTTTGATCATTAACGTCTCTGTCTCTCTCACTCTCTCACTCTCTCACTCTCTCAATCTCTCATTCTCTCACCCCCCTCTGTTCTCTCACTCTCTATGTTCTCTTACACTCTTTTAATACTTTCATTCATCTAAAATTGTTTTGAATGCTTCATTTTTTGTCTCTTTCTCTATCTACTCTCCCTCCAGGCATACACTCTTTTTCTCTAACTACATATTAGCAACCCTCTCATAGCGCCCGTAAGAAGTTCACCGAATGTTTGGACACACTTTCATTGGTTGCCGCCGTTTGTTGGTGCACTATAAAGTGCCAATGAAATCTCTCCAAAGCCATTTCAACAGCATGGGGCAGACCGTGCATACAAAACATGCATTGCTACGAATTGCAATGATTTTTTTCTACGCGCTTGAAATAATATATTTATTCAAATCTCCCGCCACTCTTCACGGCTCTCATAGCGAAGAGCATGAACGGCAGCGTGACTCTCACGTTTGCTTCCGGCCTCTAGAGCAGCGGGATCATATAACATTCTTACTTGTTAAACTGAAAAATTTGTAGACAATTTTGTGACTTGTTGTAAATAAAGAACGTCGGTATTCGCTGTAGGCGTCTTCTGAATCGTCTGATGAGGTAGAAATTCAGAAAATAGATACATACTTCATCGGGTGGCCTAAAGTGGAAATGTTTCCCAAAAGGAGACCGTTAAAAGTTCGTCAACAAATACAGTTTGCTTGGAATGCACCCGAAATGCTTGCGACGCTTGCTCTAAACTGTCTCCCAAAAGAATGAAGGTATGCACTCAACCAGTCTAAAATAAGAGCTGTTATCACGGTTGACCGAGCCACCCAGTTGTCGTCTAACCAACATTGGGGTCGTATAAACACCTAATGTTTAAAAAACGCTACAGTATGAGTTTAAAACTCGTTTACAGAGCGCATAAATACGAATGAATTACGACAGTGGCGTGCTCTCATTTTCAGACTGCGCAGAAAGAGTAGCCACTCAACTCCATCTATTCGAATGACAAATTTGACTGACTGCCACTTTACGGATTTGATTGGCTATCCCAAATGCGTCGCTGGAAGCCTTCTACCGTTTTCCTTTTCGCGGTGATCACTTTTCAATACCACCGTTAGAGTTGTTCAGATTGTATGTATGTATGTAGTTGCTTGCGGCGAAAACGTTACCAGTTTGATCATTAACGTCTTCGTCTCTCTGTGTTCTCATACACTCTTTAAATACACTCATACATCTTAAATTGTTTTGACAGCGCCACTTTCTATCTCTTTCTCTGTCTACCCTCCGTTCTAGCACGCACTCACACTCTTAGCGCGCCCGCAAGAAGTTTACCCAATGTTTGGACACACTTCCACTCGTTGCCGCCGTTCGCTGGCGCAATATAAAGTGCCAAGGACATCTTTGCAGTCATTTCAACATGTCTGACCGTGTTTTCGAAAACATATGCATTGCTATTTGCTAATGTAAGATAATTTTTTTCAAACTCCCATCGCTTTTCAGCGCCGACTCTAATCGCGAAAAGCATTCGTGGTATGACTAATATTCTCATTCAAATCTCCCGCCACTCTTCAGCGCCTGGTCTTAAAGCGAAGAGCATGAGCGGCAGCGTGACTCTCACGTTCGCTTCCGGCCTCTCGAGCATCGTGATCGTCCTCTCGCTCTCCGTCGCCGCCCTCATCATTCGTGACATCTGCAACATTGAGCAGGAACTCCAGAATGACATGCTCGTGCTCAAGGTTGGAATTCAAGGTTTCGTCCAGATCTCGCATAAGTTTGAATAGAAATTTGCAGCTTAAAATACACATATGTGACTAACTTAAAGGAGTGTGAAACTGAGCCGTAATTTATTTGTATTTTCTTGACTGTGGTAATCGCGTCCCTCAAAAAAAGATGCGAATTCAATTGGGAGTTTTTGACACCTGTATAAGAGTGAAATTGCGAGTAATTGCCAGGAACTTGCGAAAGGTGCATATGATGAGATGAAGGCGATAATCGCCAGCCTCCACGGAGCCCGCTTTCCTCCACTCTTTCGCTCGACGTCGTCGCGACTCGCGCCATGACGCCGCTCGCTCTACGTCATGCGCCTGCGCAGCCGCCTCGAACCCGTGCCCGATCGGCCTTCGCGGCGAGCCAGGCGTGCCCGGTGACGATGGCGTCTCAGGCGGGGCCGGCGTCCCTGGCGCCCGAGGCCTGACGCCATTCCTTATTGAGGAGAAGTCAGGCTGTGTCATCTGCCCTTCCGGCCCGCCAGGAATGCCCGGCTCCGACGGGCCCCAGGGACCGCCCGGAACGCCCGGCCCGTCCGGAACGAACATCGACTACGTCACTCCCGCTCCACCCGGACCACCCGGAGAGCAAGGCGATCCGGGACTACCAGGATACCCCGGAGCACCCGGGAGACCTGGAGAGACAGGACTGCCCGGATCGGTGGGCAGACTATTTCGCGGTCCTCCGGGTCCAGACGGTCCTCAAGGCCCGCCGGGGCACCCGGGACGACCTGGAGAGGCGGCACCGGAGGGAATCGTCGGTGAGCGGGGACGGATGGGTGATAGGGGCACGGCGGGGGATACAGGGGCCCCCGGCCCTCCTGGCGCGCCGGGCACCGCTGGTGGCCAAGGCTACGATGCCGCGTACTGCGAGTGCCCGCGGAGGCAGCATCATCTCGATAGCTACGGCACCGGCTACCCGGCCAGGCAGTATCCGCCGCAGTTCAGGTTTGTCAAAAGTTGTTTTTTAAACCAATCGGGAGCGCGAGTAATGATGAAATGCGCTAAAAGCGAAAGTAAAAAAACATGCTTCCAATTGTAGTCTCGTCTCTCTAAATTACATGAACTTCCGCTGTTGTGTCAGGCAAAAAGGCGCGAATTTGATGTCTCATTTAAAGGGGAACGCTCGAGTCTCGTAACACCGGCTCGTGGAGCATCGGCTCCTTGCAGAATGGCGACACGAAGAAGGCCTCCTCCTGGAGCATAAGCATGAGCGGCAAGAGAGCAAAGTACTAAATCTCGATTATTTTCTTTTACAAGAAAAAAAAAACATCATCCAAATATGCTCCGTTATCATCGCGCATGATAAGAGCAGCACAAAAGTGTGTAATGCATTATTTGTATAATGAGCTTATCTTCGATTAAAATTTTCTGATATTTAAAAAAGATGGTTTTCTTTTGTCTTAATAAAGTTGACGGAATTCAGACATGCAACATTGTGATCCATTAGCGCTTTTAAATGTGAACTACTGTGTCCACCAAATTTGAATTAAACATCTTTTTGTTCTCTCACTGCAAGCCATAATAACTACCGAAATTATGGCTTGCAGTTGAGAGAACAAAAAGATGTTTAATTCAAATTTCCATTACACTATTTGTCCTATCTAATAGGGAATAAAAGGTATTTGCACAGTGAGAGAGAGGCAGATGGAAATGGACAGAGAGAGAAAGAGATATAGAAAGTGATAACAGAGAAAGTGATGTAGAGAGTGATAAGAGTGAATTGTTTAACTTTTCCTGCTGTCATAACCGTGCAGTATTGCCTCAATCCCTAGTTGGTCGCGGAATGAATGTTTGACTTCTGATATGGCAACTAAGAAAGTCTACGATTACACACAGAAAACGATGTGACACGGGATGTCACAATTTGATGTCACAATAATGTACCGATTTTACTTCGGTACATATGTGTTCCACCCCATGTCACAATTTATGTTCCAAAAAATTGTGACCTCCAGTGAAACAGAAATGTGACGCGCCATGTCACAATTAGGCGGCAGCACATAAATTGTGACATGCTCCCACCGTTAGCTCCGCCCCTTTTGCTCTCCCTCCCCCTTCATCCATTCTTCGAATTAGTGATTCATTTACTATTATGCATGCCACTGGCATTTAATAACAAGAAGAATTATTCATTAAGTTAGTGAGACCTTCAAAAGATTACAGTAACAACTCAACACATTCACAAGGAAACAGTAACAACTAACACACTTACAAGATAACCGCGCCGAGTTAAATGAATTTGGGCTACTTAATCATGATAAAATTGAGTTACTGGTCATAAAACGACAAGAATTAATACATTCTGTAAAGACTGTTTTTCTTAGAAGGATATGTCTATGTTACCAGTTACTTTCTGAATGAATCTTGGAAATAAAAATTCGATAGTTCTAAAATGAAAGAAACGTATAGCATGAAAGCAAGTTAAAAAATGAAACAATCTTTTACTAAGATGAAAGAATGTTCTCAAGTGAAATAAACTCAAGTAAAAGAAAATTTTCAGATGTAAGAGTCAACAAAAAAATGTGATCTAATGAGATCAGACTGGCCTCTATTCGGCCATAATGGCCTCCAACTTGCGGTAGATGAGCCCTGCATCTCTTGACATGGGCTCCGGAATGCCGAGCAGATTCGCAAGAAGGGACAGCTCTTGTTTCACTTCGTGTGGGTACTCGAGGTCGAACAACCAGAAGCAAGCGAGGTAGGAGAGAAGCGCATGGGCAAGGTCTCCAGAAACCTGCAGCAAGCGTATTATAAAGCAGGTAAAAAATAAATAAAAAAGCTATGAGTATAAGAATTTTTTTTAATTTGTTAAAATTACATTTTTTTAATTTGTTAAAATTACATTTCAACTTTTTTTTTTTAACAAAACATGACTGACGGTTACATCGACTCCCTCAAGAGCGATGATGAACTTGGCAGAGACATCACCGTATGCGACTATCACCGGCTGCCGGATGCCCTCATTCTTGAGTTGATCAAGAGCCGACGACGCAGAATGATGTGCCTAAGCAGCATAGTTTACACTCCTCTCGCTGTATCGTCTCTCTTTCTCGCTCCTTTTCACTCACAAGATAAGAAAAAGGCAACAGGAAACTAATGTCACTTAACTTATAAGCAATAGGTAGATATTGATTGGGAGTTTGAATTGTAATAAATAACGGACCAGGAAGCGATTGTAGACGAACTTGACACGAGATGGCTTCTTCTTTTTGTCTGTATGCTCGAACAGTGCCAGCATGTTGAGTAAGAACTCGAATGTAGCGAAATCTGAGGCATACAATTATTCTCTTTTTAACAGTTCGATGAATAGTTTGGAAATACAATTGAACCTGGGTTACAAAGATAAATACTTAGTACACATGGATGCATTTTTTTCGATAACTCAAAACTTTATAAGGTTGAAAATACCGAACCATTTGTTCCAGGCGGGAAGGCGTTCGCTTCAACAAGAGATCTTCTCTTCGCTTCGGATATTACGCGCAGGGCACGCTGAGACATTGCCGGCGCAATCTTCTCTTGCAATCTCCGTGGAAAGTCTCCCGCGGAAGCGCACTTTGACGCGATGAAGTCATCGACAATCTGCAAGCAAATTCAAAAGTATATTTGTCTAATGTGAATTCCAAAAATTTTGTTCTAAACTCAAGCCATAGAGCAAGAAATAACTCATGTAAGTATAGACAAATTATTTAAATGTAAAACAAAATCCGATAAATAAAAAATCACATACGTAACGGGACTGCGCGTAGAAGGAGTAACGTGTCGTTGTTGCTCGCGGAGGCTTGTTCTGGCAAAAGCGTATACGACAGTTTCTAAAAAAAATTATATATCGCCATTTGTGAGAGAGCTGCTACTAGTAGTAGAATTTTACATTTTAATCTAAAGACTCTCTTATATATGACAAAATGAAATATCTGTATAACTTTAAAGACTCGAGAGACAAAAACCTCTTCTGCTTAAGGAGTTCGAGGTGCTCGACAGAGCCGTGTATCAAGTTGTTAATTCGCTTAAACAAAAGGTTTTGTAATGCCTTTAATTTTCAAAATATAACAGTATCTTGTAGAGCTTTAACTGACATTTAAATGATCGTCAGTTTCTCTCTCCTCCTCGTTATCCGAAGAAGCAAGCCACTCTCGGCTGCCTGCTTTCTTCTTGTACTCTCTGATGGGCTGTGATAGCAAGCTTCTTTTTCCAAGAAGAGATCTGACCCGCCTAACGCGGCATTCGACAAGTCCCTTGTGGCTATCGATGAAGGCATCCTGAAATGCTTTCTGTAGTTACATCAGAGAAAATTCAGGTAACTAGCAATGCGTTATCGAGTCTTTCAAATTTCATAATGATCTTCATTCAGTTAAAAACTGTTGTGTAGAAAAAAAGGTTGCTAACTATAGAACAGTTGGGGTATCCTGCGAATAGATGCGTAACGAAGCTCCGCGTCTCTTTCGGGGATGGTTTTTCTCTGCTAAAAAAGTGCGGTAAAATATCAGTTGTTCAAGAGTTGAAAACTAGCGTGTCAGCGTATGTCAGCAGAAAGTCGGCGATCCTTCTCGTAAGCAGGCAGCGGCCAACCCTGTCGTCCGAAATGTCATACGACGGGTCATCTTGTAGCCTCTTGAGGAATGGAGCTCCTTGCTTGCCAACCAATAACTTCTCAAAGCTGCATTTCAAAAGGCGCTGGTTCAGACGATGGTAGAAGGGGTCTTAAACGCATACGTTTACTTGTTAAAAGGAAAATTAATTAGAAATCTGCTTGCGCCGAGTTTTGCTTGCATACTAAAGGATACAACAGACAAAAGTGCAGTTTACTAAACAGAAATTTAAAGGCCTGCCTGTGTACATCGTCCGATCTGGAACTGCCGAGGGAGTTCTGACCAACGGTGACTCCGAGCGAACTTGAGGTGTCGAGGGATGAGAAATCGCTAAGTAAATTAAATGAATTACTATCGTAGAGCTTACAATCTGAGTATGATTTACCTCCAAGCTCTTCAAGATCGCGATCTTTGTCGACTTCTCTCTCACAAGGGTTAGCATCTTCAACATCAACTGAAAATTCATGAATCTAAGATATGACCATTCATTTTAGTATAACCTTGCTCCGCTCGAGTATCATCAGGAAAAACTGCGTTTTTCTCCCACGAGAGCGCAGTCGGATTGGTTGGCGAAAGGGACTCATTTTTTACCAGGAATGTGGAAGAAATCGAGAGGGATAGCTCCTGGCTGTTCATCGTAGTCGAAGTTGCCGGACTCTGAGAAGATCCACGTAAAAATATACTCATTTAGAGAGATAGGCAATCGGTAAACCTCGAGTAAGCTTCCTGTTGCTATGTAATGTGCGTGTGGCGCCGCAACAACTTGAGAGGGGTGAACGTCTATCATACGCTGAGGAGTGTTGAGCTGCAGCCTGACATTTGTCAGAGGGGAGCCAGTCCGTGTACTCACATATTGCTTGACTTGTGCAATGGTCTCGAAGTAGCAGTCCTCTTCGCCCAAACACTCGGGCTCAGGAGCACCCGCTTCCAACAGAATGGTTAGACGCATTGGGTCTAACGCTAAAGATCACACTAACTAGGAAATAAATCATGCAAATGATCACATATTCGTGAGCCGTCGTAAATAACGGGATAAATTGAAATATTGATCTTCAGATCAAAGTATTTGTTTATTGCTAAGAGAAAATAACGAAAATATTCTAGCAGTGGCAGAGGGCGTGTCTTGGCATGAAAGCGGTCTCATTTCCCTCGGGGTAGCCGTCAAGAGGCAGTGGATCAAAAAGTTCCTTGAAAAAGACAGTTGTGATCGCTCCAGATGCGGTGAAGAAGCAACATTGTCTGCTGTCATCAAGTCGAGCGGGATGTCCGATCTTTGCAACGATCTTCCATGTTTGTTCCGTGAATGCGAAGCAATCGATCTGGGCAGGAACAAAGCTGCTACTCTTGTTCAGCAAAACGATGTCTCCCGACTTGTAGAGTGTCCCGTGATGCTGGAGTAGGAGAGTGCACTTCACCCGTCGTTCCTTCAGAACTGCCCGTGCGAGCGCTGACACTTGATGTTGCTCGATTCCTTTTCCGGGAACGAATTCCGCCTCCTTCTGAAGACGTAGTGCCCAAAGAGTGCGCTGGATGTGAGTTGCGAACGTGCACGGCAGACACGTGAAGTTCCTTGTAATGTAGGACCGTCGCTTGACGTACGCATTCAGTTGCTCGAATTGCAGAGTACTCAGTTGTCCAACTGGCCCTAGAGAACGAATCGCAGCTGCATAGTGCAGCAACGCGTGCGTCTTGTAGATGGGCCTGGACGAATGGGCTGCAGCTGCGCGAGAGGGCGGAATGTCCAGAGGGACAACTCGCCAAGCAAGAGACACGTATTCCTCGGCCGTAGAACGTACCAAATCAATGTCGCCAGATGTCAACTCGAATGAGCAGAGAAGGCGACTCAACTCGGAAAAGCGCTGGAACAGAAGCCGGATCTCAGGTTCCGCAACCATTACGTCCAACGGGAAGAGAAATGGGACGAGCCGAATGAGAAATGCTGTGTCGGCTGCCTTTTGCCCGGACACAGGGTCACCTTGCGAAACATCGGCCGGGATTGGGTTGATTGTGCAGCTGCTGTCGACTCGCCCAGTAGCAAAGGCACATAACTTATCGTTGATATCCTTGAGCGGAAGTCCATTCCGAATGATGGCCCGAATGACCACTCCTAGAAGACGGCAGCTCTCGCCCTCGTACAAGTCGTGGGCGATATCACAGTAGGCATCCTCCGACACGTGGTATCCCGTAATGCCGTTGAGTGGCGAATCCCCCATCACGCCAAAAGCAGGAGGGCCGTTCGCTTGATACCTTAAGTTATCGCTTAAATTCATCCAATCTCCGATCAACGACAAAGGAACCGACCACGCCAAAGTCCGTAATTGGCAGTCCTTCTCTAGGTGAACGGCTCCAAAGTCGCGGTAGTTGGTCAAGCAGTGACGGCAAGGGAAACCTCCGGAAAAGCACGTCTGCATCTGGCGGACTTGGTTTAGTGCCAGGTTATCACCAAGAACCGAGTGCAGCCAAGGGTAGACGACAACGCTTCGCCCTCTCCACGACACCATGATTCCGTTTTCGTAGAGTACGTTCAACTCTACCTAAGAAGTTAAACTAATTGATGATCTTTATTTACAACTTTCACGCTTTTTAAAAATTTTACTTCAAATATATTACGGCACCTTGAAGCTTTCTAGAAGAGGCTTGTAGCCATAAGCCTTGTGATCAGACCCGTACGATGTCGCGTAGAGAAACCTAAAGCATTTACTTGAAGAACTGCTTTTTTTTATTTTAGCATTTTGACACTTACTTCCATTTATGTAGACACGAAGCATGCCGTCTCAGTCCGGAAAAAGTGAAGAACATCATGGTTTGAGAGTGGTTAGACGACGCCTTTCGTAGACCACTTCCAGGGCAAACGTCATCGAGGTATACCACAATCGGAAGTAGTGGTTTCTTCGTTCTGGAGGTAGCGTCACGAAACCGTTGCCCGTCCAGTGGAGACAGGAAATTCCCCCTTCCGAATGGCTCCATTTCTAACACCTGAAAAGCATACAGATTCTATATACTTCAATGTAACACAAAATAGCGATAAACCTGTTGAAATTCCACGTTCCGAAAGGCCGCTTCTATCGAATCCTTCAGTGGGACAATGTAGAACTTGCACGGTCGATCGACACGACTCTGCTTCCCATCCAAGTCGCGTACGGGGACAGTCATCGTCCCCATTTGTCGAGGCAAAGGTTCAATGTAGTCCTGTTCTTGTCGAAGCGCAGCCTTCCTTCTGTATGATGTAGCAACGGTGTTCAGTGTAGCCATAAACTGATCGAAATGGGAGTCGTTCATGGCTCGAACGTTCTTAGCGATACGGCGAATCAGATCCACCATTTTATCCGTTTCCGACTCTGTTATTCCAATTCGGCTTGTGGAGGTGAGGATCTCGGCTCTAATCGTTTCGCAGAAGTTGGTCGAATCATCAGCTTCGAGCGCTTCCGAGTCGTCATTCTCATCGTCCTCCTCCTCCAGCTCAGTTGCAGATATGTCGCCGTCCAACTCCTCAACATCCTCTTGAAGAGACGAGGCATCCATGTTGCCATTGTCATCAACATCCACATCCATTGCACCATCGCTATCGCTGCTGTCGGAATAAAGACCCCTCATCAGAGCAGGATCTGAAGAGAAGACTTGCGATGTTCAATAGTGAGGTACTGTTATTACTTGTTTAAATTACTACTCACGTTGTTGGCTCAAGTGAACCCGCCATGCTTGAAATCGTCCGAACTCAGATGAGCAAAAGCGGCAGTGATATTGATTTTCTCCAAGGTGTGACTGTTGACAATGCCGTTTTAAGTGGGCCAATGTAGGAAGCTCCTCCTCGCAGACGTCCGCTGGACAACGCATCGTTAAGATTCTAAACTGTAATTTGTTGTTTTCCTTTTTCATTAGATATTAACATTCAATGTTATCTTTCTATGTGCTCTTTCTTTCTATAGTTCTTGCAGCCTTGTATTCCTTTTTTCGTCTAAAACTTTCTTCCATAACTATATTGTTTTGTCTTAATAATGAATTTTTTTTCTGTATGAATATTCTTAAGCATATAACATGCTTAACAAATATTGGATATCGTAACGTAATTAAAAACCAACTTTGTAACAGAAAAATACAAATCACACGTTTGCATTTGTGCAATTCGTTAATTCTCAATTCGTTGTAACCAGTGGGTTGTGTTACAGTAGTTCATAGTAAACAAAAGAGTTGCCCAGAAAAAAATACTTTGTAAAAACTTTCAAATAACACTCTTACAATGGAGCGATTCGCTTATTTTCAATCAGTTGTTACTACTGGTTGGGTTACGGTAGTTTATAGTAAACATAAAGGTGCCCAGAAAAATCCACTCAAAAAACTTACTCTTTTGAATAGGAACGCAATCGCTTATTCTCAATTACTTCAAGGAATTTACTTGCACAGACACATACAGAACAGATTGGGATACGGTACCTTTAAGAAATTAAACTTGTCCAGAAATTTATCACTTTCCATTTAAAATAAATCATTGGTACGGATTCGCGAATTAATTCGCTCAAATTTCGTAAGGTTACGGTTCTGGGCAACTCTCCTGAAAATCAAGAACAGTTTCCCAGAAATGGGAGAAAATAAATACCTTTGAATATAATTTAAAAGTCAAAAGATATAAGCTTACATTCTCTAAACTTAGCGTAACTTCGCTAATCAATAGCAACTACAGCTTCGATAATTGTAATTGTAAGTCACATAAAGCACTTACAAAAGCATCTCAAGGTTTCAAGTAACTTTTCACTTGCACCAACAGTATTCCAATACTCGATAAGTTTAAGGACGAGAGTACGGTATGTTAAATATTTAAAAAAAAATAAGTTAAATCACATCCCACCTTGCTGCAAATGTCGCACCGGAACGGCTTCCGATCAGTGTGGTTGACGGCGTGTTGTTGGAGACCTGGAAAAAACTTACATTTGGAAATATTTCAGTTCAGAATATACAATGGTAATCCTGTATAAAATGTTGAGCAAAAAAGAAGCATTAATTATTCGTCGTACCAAAATTTATTTTCTTTTTTTAAAATATACACATCGAGTTGGGTTACGGTACTTCTTAGAAAAGAAAAGAAAGAAACAAGAAAAGAACAGTTTCGCTTATTTTAAATAAGTTATACAGAGCTGGTTTGATTACGGTTTTTTTTCTGGAAAACAAAAGAAACTTGCCCAGAAATTGAATTAACTACATAACCGATAGGGTATAAAAAGGTATTGTCGATTTCACAGAATAATTCCTAATTTTGGGCATCATCCTGAGGGACAGATGGGCAGAAACAGCTAACAAACCTTGCTAATATTTAGGATCATCGACAGTGGCTTCTATTCCCTGATAATAACAACTACAAATTTCTAACCACGTTACCCTAGAATTGAAGACTAGACAATGTATATAAACATAACGAACCTTCGCAAGTCTGCGGCAGCTTCAGATGGCAGAAGCGCGGTCTGCGCGGAGATGCGATGTCTTCCAGCTCCGGTAGGAAGTCAGGGGAAGAGTGCGTACCGATTTTCTAAACAACGCATTATTTATATTTAAAATCTTTTGAATTGTATTATCCTGCTTTCAAAGTTAAGAAAAATAATAAACGTGGAATAGGTAATAACAAATGAACAAGGAAAAAAAATGTTCGGAACAAACTTTTCAATGTGTGGGAAAATGAGTTTTTTGTACTCTTAAAGAACAATAAACGAACGAAACTTATTTAAAAGTCAAAGTTGTTAGACGAGTCTGAAAAGTTATCGTACCTGGACAAAAATGCAGCAGCTTAAGCGTTGAAGCTGCGCGGTGCGCGGTTGTTGGGTGGATTGGGCAAGAGAAATACTGAAAATATAAAATTGCTGAAATAAGTATACGAATTTCAACATGAAATATAAACGATAGTTAATGTACCAATAAAGAGAAAACACATTAAATATTTAAATTCGTTGGGAAGAATGGCAGCATCAATTAACAGATGTATCAACTTATGAAAAAAAGAATTAAAAGCAAACCACGCTCGGATGTCGAAAGAATTTGATCTTGCTGCGCGCGCCGACACGCTGTCTAGTTCCAGCAATCGCAGACAAGAAGGGCTAGCCTGATAAGAAAAGAACAACGTTGCATATTCAGCATATTTAATAATGCTAATTTTATCACTCATTCGTGAGAAAAGAATGACAAAAGTGCTGACAATAAGGGAATAAAAACTGCAATAGAAACTTGCAAGAATAAACATTAACAAATCAGCTTTTTCATATCAATAGCGGGATGAATGAGTTAAACTTTTCAATTACTTACTATTAGAAGTTGAGTCTCCAGTTGTTGATCGAGAGCACAAAGAGCAGCTTGGCTAACTACGCGGCCCGGGGACTCTCGCTTTCTAACTGACACAAAAGAGCAGAATCGCTACGCTTACACGTTATAAATGTCATATCAAAAAGCGATTCAATATTACAAACATGAAATAAAAAAGGATAAGTTTTAAGTGTTTGTTAACCCGAGATTTTCTTCCGAAAATTAAACGTTCCGTTCAAATGATGATTCCGAATATTTTTTTAAACATGGTCGAAAGTGGTACAATGTCACATTTTCTGTTCTCGCATCGCCTCGTCCCCCCTTGCCACCAAAATGTGACATCCGTTGTCACAATTCTCTTCGGCGGCCGCTTGCGTGTCACATTTTTGGTCACAATTTTGGATGGAACATTAATTGTGCGTCACATTTTTTTCTGTGTGTACCATGAAAGCAGGAGAAAGTCTTATTTCATTCGCATCCCAACTAAAACTGCCGGTCAGGCTTCAATGAGCTAAAAATGTCAAAATCAGCAGACAATGTGCTGAATATCAGGAAAAAAAACAATTGATCGTTCTTTAAACTATTTATGTACATACATATGTATGCATGTCCAATGTAAATGTCTGTTATTTTTGGATCTCGACAAAACAATCTCCAGATACGCCCGAACTTTATCCTCCACCTGGAGCTTCTGCACGGGAGGCCAGATACAGAGTCGTAATCGCTTTAAACAACTTTATTTTAGGGGATCTTATCCGGTAATTCAAGACACTAATGAATAGAAGATCGATCCAGGATGGGAAGGTCTCGATTATCGATTCCGAAATCGGCTACTTTCTTTTATTAGAAACAAAACACCCCCGCCATATGCTCATTATCATCACGCAGCACACAATTGTAATAGACTATATAATAAGGTCGTATTCGAATACGAGGATGTCGATCTTAGTTTTAATAAAGTAGACGGAATTTGTACGCCCGACATCATAGCCATTCACGCTTTTAACTAAGTGCATCATAAGCACGCAAGTTGTCTTGTAATTTAGGGTATAAGCGGTATAGAGGGGGATAGAGGGAAATAGATAAAGAGATAAAGAAATAGAGACAGAGAAGAGAAAGAGAGAGAGAGGGAGAGAGAGAGAGAGAACAAAGAGTTGGGAATCGTTTCCGTTGACATCGCAGAGCAGTAATGCCTCAATCCCTAGTTAGCTAGCGAGTGAACTGCTGATCGGCTTAAAATCAGAAGAATTTCTTAGGTATTTAAGCACGTATTCATGTAATATCTAGATATATGAATATCTCTCTTCCTCAACAAAATAATCTCCAGATGCGGCTCATAAATTTAGCCTCCTCCTGGTACATCGGCACGGCGGCCGGATATTAGCCTCGTAATAAAAGAATTTTATTTCAAATGAACTTTGCCAGTAGTTCAAGGCATTAATGAATAGATGAGCGATAAAGGATGTCGATGTCTAAATCGGCTATTTTTTTATTAGAAAAAAAATCCTCATATGCTTCTTTATCATCATCTAAAATTACGCGTGAAAATAACAACATAAACGTGTGTAATTAAATTATATTTGTTTAATGAGTTGTCTTCAAATAGAGAGAGAGTGATTGAGAGAGAGAGGGAAATAGACAGGGAGCGAAAGAAAGAGAGAGAGAGACAGAGAGAGAGAGAACGAGAGAACGAGAAAGGGAATGCGAAAAATAGAGAAATTATAGAGAATTGGGAATCGTTCCCTGTTGCCATCATCGACTAGTACTGCTTGAATACATACATAGTTTTTTACTGCATGCACATTTTTTGAGTGCTGATACAACAAAACGGAAACATAGGCAGGAGAAGGTCTGATTACATTAAAATCCGAACTAAAACTGCCGGTTAGCCGACAATGAGCTGAAACTGTCACAAATCAGGCAGAGAATGGAGTGAAATTCACAAATCACACATTTGATCTTGCTTAAAGCTATTTATGCACGTTTTTATGTATTATGCAAACGTATGTCTCTTTTCTTTCTCAACAAATAAACAATCTTCAGATTTGCTTTAGCCTCATCCTGTAGCATCTTTTAATCGATTTAGAGATTTTAATTTTAAATAATCTTATCCGGTGATTCAAGACATTAAACCATAGACGAGCGATAAAAGTTGGGAGGGTTTCGATTATTATTGTCGATTTCTAAATCGGCTATTTTCTTTTATTAGAAAAAATGTCCGGATATTCTCCATTATCATTATGCGTGATAAAAGCAGCATAAACGAGTGAAAACACATTACAAGAGTGAAATGTAATTAACTCGAATTCGAATTGAGGATGCCGATATTTTAAAAAAAACAGATGATATTAATTGTTTTAATACAGCTAACGGATGCTATATGGGAACAAAAACTTTATTTTATTTTATTTTTGATGCCATTACATTGCCAAAAGTGAAGGGGGAATTCTTCAACTGGAAGAGTGTCGTCAAATAAGGAATAAGCGGTATCGGCAGAAAGATAGCGAGAGAGAGAGTGAGAGTGAGGAAGTGAGAGAGAGAGAAAGAGAAAAAGAGAGAGAGAGTGATTGAAGAGATTTGCTAGGCGTGAAATCGTCCATCAATCGTTCATGTGCGTAGGTAATTTATGTTTAGTAATACTGACTTACCCCAATGCGGTCTCAGGTGATCGGCGAATAAGCAGGATAAAGCGTTATTTAATTAGCGTCCCAACTAAAACCACCGGTTAGCCGAAAAATAGTCGAAAGCCACTAATCACATATTTTAACGTACCTTAAAGCTTTTAAAGCATGTATTATGTAAATGTATAATTTTTTTGCTTCTCAACAAAACAATCACATAGGCGGCCGAACTTTATCGCAAGTTTTTTTTCCGATAAAAATAAAGCTGACAAATATCGTGTACATGGTCATATGATCGTACAAAGTATGAAAGTTCTGATAAAAAGAGCGAAGGAAAATGGCGTCTATTAAAGTGTAGAAAAAGGAAGCAGAACAGTGAGAAAAGGCAATGGAAATTTATTTATTTTTTTAGTGACTTGATAATATTCTCTATTGCTCACAAGGATAGAATTTATGTAGTAAAACATAAAATAAAATAAAACGTATTTATGTGGAACTAGAGCAAGAATAGGCCATAATAAGAAAAAGGGGATAAGGAATGTGGAAGAGAGAAAGAGAGAAAGAGACGGAAAGAAAGAGAGGGAAGAGAGGGAGAGGGAGAGGGAGAGAGAGAGAGAGAGAAAGAGAGAGAGAGAGAGGGAGAAGAAGGAATGCATGGAGAGACGGCGAGGGAGGTGAAGATGTGGATGTGTAGGGTGCAAAAGAGATACTTTGAGCAGCTATTTCTAGAACCATTTGAATGAAGTTCTCTAGTAATCTTGAGAAGAAGTGTGCGTTTGAATTTCATGATAAAGTTCGAAGAAAACGTTGTGTGAACTCGATTGTTCTCACGATCAGGAACAGGTCCTCTAAAATTCCATCTTCCCGCCCTTTTACATTTTGAAAACACAAGTCATTGGAAGGCCAAAATGCAAGATGATGAGATGCAAAAGATTGAAGGAGTAGCGAGATTGTTTTCTATAGCGATGGAAATAGCACGAAAAGGACAGAGAGAGAGAGTGGGAGAGAAGCAGAGATGTAACGTGGAGCGAGAGAGCAGGAGAGAAAGAGAGAAAGAGCGAGTCTTCTCTAGTTGAAGCCGTTACGGTTCACGGAGCCACGGCCGCCGACTCCGTAGTCGCTCTAAATTAAGAAGTGTAAACTTTCGTCTCTTGTTCTCTCTCTCTCTCTCTCTCACTTTCTCTCTCGGACTCTTTCTCTCTTTCTCGCTTCCTCTTTTACCGCATTTTTTCCTTAGACTATCAGACAGTTTTTCGCTTGTTCTTGCTATTTCTTTTACTTTTTCCTTGTCACAAAGATGCTCGCTCATTTAAAAAGACGCCTTTTTCTTATTCTCCCTTCTTCCCAAAGAGAGAAACCTTTCCGAATTCGCCCAAGCAAAAGCAAAACAAAAAGCGAAGGCGAGCAGTTTCAAAAGCGTTCTTATTTTTTTCTCTCTTTCAAACCGTTTTCTTTTTTTCTCTTCAACCTTTCTCTCTTTTCTCTTCTAATTGTAAATCGAATGGACATCATGCGGAAACATGGAAAATACTGCCGAATCAATTGAATGTAAAAAGCATTTCTTCCAAACTTATTCACTTCGATAGATAATCATCTCACTTTGGCAGCTTCCCCACGGTGGTGGGCTGCAAGTATCGGTTGGCCTAAGTTTAAGCTCCGCCCCTCTTTTTTGGCAATTTGCCAAATAATAATTGTCTCATTTTTTGTTTGCTTGTGCTACCCAAGCTGATTCACTTTCGAGCAAGAAGCAATTCAGAGGATTCTAGAGAACCTTGTAGTTTGTGGTGGTGCTCGTCTGGTTCTCCTGGAAGGCAGCGCCCGTGTTGAAGCGGCTGATCAGATCGTTCACGCGGCCTGCAAGGAGAGAGAGAGAGAGAGAGAGAGAGAGAGAGAGAAAGAGAGAGAGAGAGGAAGCCAAAGCGAGAGAAGGAAAGATTAACAGCCGGGAGGGAGCTCTGGGGGAAATTATTGACCAACGGTTTGACATTTTCTTATTCCATTATTTTTTTACCACTAAGAGCCGCATTTAGCAGTTCGACAACGAAATCGAACAGCCAAATAATTACCTCGCATTTATACTCTATGTTTTCATACGAAACCACGGGCCACCAACTAAGATGAGTTGAAGCAAAAAGGGAAAAGAAGAGAATTTTGAAGGCGAGAAAGAGAAGATGTTTTCGAGAGACAAAAAATAGAAAAGCGGAAAAAAGTAAAGGGAGACGTTGAGGAGACAAATAAGGTAAAGGGAAAAGGCCCAAGTGCGTCATAAGGGAAGGCGTACGAAAATTTATCGTGAATATCTTTAAGAAAGAATTAGTGCGACGTTTTTGATTATAGCATAATGGAGTCTGCATCGGGTAACGGAGGACCACGGGAATGATAAACAGTGAGGAGCACGTGAAAGAGAGAGAGAGAGAGAGAGAGAGAGAGAGAGAGATGCAAAGTGAATGAGGGAGAATCAGATAGAGTCAGAACAGAGAGAAAGATATAGATAGAGCGAGAAATTAAGCGAAAGAAAAAGAGGGACAGAGAGAAAGATGAGGAGAGAGAGTGAAAGAGTGAGAGAGAGAGGGAGAGCGAGAAAGAAATGATTAAGAGATGGAAAGAGAGAGAGAGAGAGAGAGAGAAAGAGAGAGAGAGGGAGAGAGAGAACGTACTCTTGCCGACTCGCTCGTGGTTGTCGACGACGGGCCCTTCGCGCGCCGGCTGCTTCGACGTCTCCTTCACCCAGTCCTTCGTGTCCAGCTGGAGAGAGAGAGAGCGAGAGAGAGAGAAAGAGAGAGAGAGAGAGAAAACAGAAGAGGAAAGAGAAAGAAAGAGAGAGCGAAAGAGAGAGAGAAAGAGAGAGAGAGAGAGAGAGAGAGAGAGAGAGAGAGAGAGAAGGAGGAGGAGGAGAGCGAGAACAGAGAGACAGAAATGCGAGAGAGAGAGAAAGAGAGAGAGAGCGAGAGAGAGAGAGAGAGAGAGAGAGAGAGAGAAAAGAGAGAGAGAAGAGAGGGAGAGAGAGAGAGAATTGTTTAGTGTTTCATATACGAGAAGTACTCGCAGCGTTCACGTCTGCCGCGCCTTCCGGTAAATCCCAACGTTGTGAAGAAGATCTTGCGGCAAAAAAGTTGTCAGTTTGATCATTAACGTCTCTGTCTCTCTCACTCTCTCACTCTCTCACTCTCTCAATCTCTCATTCTCTCACCCCCCTCTGTTCTCTCACTCTCTATGTTCTCTTACACTCTTTTAATACTTTCATTCATCTAAAATTGTTTTGAATGCTTCATTTTTTGTCTCTTTCTCTATCTACTCTCCCTCCAGGCATACACTCTTTTTCTCTAACTACATATTAGCAACCCTCTCATAGCGCCCGTAAGAAGTTCACCGAATGTTTGGACACACTTTCATTGGTTGCCGCCGTTTGTTGGTGCACTATAAAGTGCCAATGAAATCTCTCCAAAGCCATTTCAACAGCATGGGGCAGACCGTGCATACAAAACATGCATTGCTACGAATTGCAATGATTTTTTTCTACGCGCTTGAAATAATATATTTATTCAAATCTCCCGCCACTCTTCACGGCTCTCATAGCGAAGAGCATGAACGGCAGCGTGACTCTCACGTTTGCTTCCGGCCTCTAGAGCAGCGGGATCATATAACATTCTTACTTGTTAAACTGAAAAATTTGTAGACAATTTTGTGACTTGTTGTAAATAAAGAACGTCGGTATTCGCTGTAGGCGTCTTCTGAATCGTCTGATGAGGTAGAAATTCAGAAAATAGATACATACTTCATCGGGTGGCCTAAAGTGGAAATGTTTCCCAAAGGAGACCGTTAAAAGTTCGTCAACAAATACAGTTTGCTTGGAATGCACCCGAAATGCTTGCGACGCTTGCTCTAAACTGTCTCCCAAAAGAATGAAGGTATGCACTCAACCAGTCTAAAATAAGAGCTGTTATCACGGTTGACCGAGCCACCCAGTTGTCGTCTAACCAACATTGGGGTCGTATAAACACCTAATGTTTAAAAAACGCTACAGTATGAGTTTAAAACTCGTTTACAGAGCGCATAAATACGAATGAATTACGACAGTGGCGTGCTCTCATTTTCAGACTGCGCAGAAAGAGTAGCCACTCAACTCCATCTATTCGAATGACAAATTTGACTGACTGCCACTTTACGGATTTGATTGGCTATCCCAAATGCGTCGCTGGAAGCCTTCTACCGTTTTCCTTTTCGCGGTGATCACTTTTCAATACCACCGTTAGAGTTGTTCAGATTGTATGTATGTATGTAGTTGCTTGCGGCGAAAACGTTACCAGTTTGATCATTAACGTCTTCGTCTCTCTGTGTTCTCATACACTCTTTAAATACACTCATACATCTTAAATTGTTTTGACAGCGCCACTTTCTATCTCTTTCTCTGTCTACCCTCCGTTCTAGCACGCACTCACACTCTTAGCGCGCCCGCAAGAAGTTTACCCAATGTTTGGACACACTTCCACTCGTTGCCGCCGTTCGCTGGCGCAATATAAAGTGCCAAGGACATCTTTGCAGTCATTTCAACATGTCTGACCGTGTTTTCGAAAACATATGCATTGCTATTTGCTAATGTAAGATAATTTTTTTCAACTCCCATCGCTTTTCAGCGCCGACTCTAATCGCGAAAAGCATTCGTGGTATGACTAATATTCTCATTCAAATCTCCCGCCACTCTTCAGCGCCTGGTCTTAAAGCGAAGAGCATGAGCGGCAGCGTGACTCTCACGTTCGCTTCCGCCTCTCTCGAGCATCGTGATCGTCCTCTCGCTCTCCGTCGCCGCCCTCATCATTCGTGACATCTGCAACATTGAGCAGGAACTCCAGAATGACATGCTCGTGCTCAAGGTTGGAATTCAAGGTTTCGTCCAGATCTCGCATAAGTTTGAATAGAAATTTGCAGCTTAAAATACACATATGTGACTAACTTAAAGGAGTGTGAAACTGAGCCGTAATTTATTTGTATTTTCTTGACTGTGGTAATCGCGTCCCTCAAAAAAAGATGCGAATTCAATTGGGAGTTTTTGACACCTGTATAAGAGTGAAATTGCGAGTAATTGCCAGGAACTTGCGAAAGGTGCATATGATGAGATGAAGGCGATAATCGCCAGCCTCCACGGAGCCCGCTTTCCTCCACTCTTTCGCTCGACGTCGTCGCGACTCGCGCCATGACGCCGCTCGCTCTACGTCATGCGCCTGCGCAGCCGCCTCGAACCCGTGCCCGATCGGCCTTCGCGGCGAGCCAGGCGTGCCCGGTGACGATGGCGTCTCAGGCGGGGCCGGCGTCCCTGGCGCCCGAGGCCTGACGCCATTCCTTATTGAGGAGAAGTCAGGCTGTGTCATCTGCCCTTCCGGCCCGCCAGGAATGCCCGGCTCCGACGGGCCCCAGGGACCGCCCGGAACGCCCGGCCCGTCCGGAACGAACATCGACTACGTCACTCCCGCTCCACCCGGACCACCCGGAGAGCAAGGCGATCCGGGACTACCAGGATACCCCGGAGCACCCGGGAGACCTGGAGAGACAGGACTGCCCGGATCGGTGGGCAGACTATTTCGCGGTCCTCCGGGTCCAGACGGTCCTCAAGGCCCGCCGGGGCACCCGGGACGACCTGGAGAGGCGGCACCGGAGGGAATCGTCGGTGAGCGGGGACGGATGGGTGATAGGGGCACGGCGGGGGATACAGGGGCCCCCGGCCCTCCTGGCGCGCCGGGCACCGCTGGTGGCCAAGGCTACGATGCCGCGTACTGCGAGTGCCCGCGGAGGCAGCATCATCTCGATAGCTACGGCACCGGCTACCGGCCAGGCAGTATCCGCCGCAGTTCAGGTTTGTCAAAAGTTGTTTTTTTAAACCAATCGGGAGCGCGAGTAATGATGAAATGCGCTAAAAGCGAAAGTAAAAAAACATGCTTCCAATTGTAGTCTCGTCTCTCTAAATTACATGAACTTCCGCTGTTGTGTCAGGCAAAAAGGCGCGAATTTGATGTCTCATTTAAAGGGGAACGCTCGAGTCTCGTAACACCGGCTCGTGGAGCATCGGCTCCTTGCAGAATGGCGACACGAAGAAGGCCTCCTCCTGGAGCATAAGCATGAGCGGCAAGAGAGCAAAGTACTAAATCTCGATTATTTTCTTTTACAAGAAAAAAAAAACATCATCCAAATATGCTCCGTTATCATCGCGCATGATAAGAGCAGCACAAAAGTGTGTAATGCATTATTTGTATAATGAGCTTATCTTCGATTAAAATTTTCTGATATTTAAAAAAGATGGTTTTCTTTTGTCTTAATAAAGTTGACGGAATTCAGACATGCAACATTGTGATCCATTAGCGCTTTTAAATGTGAACTACTGTGTCCACCAAATTTGAATTAAACATCTTTTTGTTCTCTCACTGCAAGCCATAATAACTACCGAAATTATGGCTTGCAGTTGAGAGAACAAAAAGATGTTTAATTCAAATTTCCATTACACTATTTGTCCTATCTAATAGGGAATAAAAGGTATTTGCACAGTGAGAGAGAGGCAGATGGAAATGGACAGAGAGAGAAAGAGATATAGAAAGTGATAACAGAGAAAGTGATGTAGAGAGTGATAAGAGTGAATTGTTTAACTTTTCCTGCTGTCATAACCGTGCAGTATTGCCTCAATCCCTAGTTGGTCGCGGAATGAATGTTTGACTTCTGATATGGCAACTAAGAAAGTCTACGATTACCATGAAAGCAGGAGAAAGTCTTATTTCATTCGCATCCCAACTAAAACTGCCGGTCAGGCTTCAATGAGCTAAAAATGTCAAAAATCAGCAGACAATGTGCTGAATATCAGGAAAAAAAACAATTGATCGTTCTTTAAACTATTTATGTACATACATATGTATGCATGTCCAATGTAAATGTCTGTTATTTTTGGATCTCGACAAAACAATCTCCAGATACGCCCGAACTTTATCCTCCACCTGGAGCTTCTGCACGGGAGGCCAGATACAGAGTCGTAAATCGCTTTAAACAACTTTATTTTAGGGGATCTTATCCGGTAATTCAAGACACTAATGAATAGAAGATCGATCCAGGATGGGAAGGTCTCGATTATCGATTCCGAAATCGGCTACTTTCTTTTATTAGAAACAAAACACCCCCGCCATATGCTCATTATCATCACGCAGCACACAATTGTAATAGACTATATAATAAGTCGTATTCGAATACGAGGATGTCGATCTTAGTTTTAATAAAGTAGACGGAATTTGTACGCCCGACATCATAGCCATTCACGCTTTTAACTAAGTGCATCATAAGCACGCAAGTTGTCTTGTAATTTAGGGTATAAGCGGTATAGAGGGGGATAGAGGGAAATAGATAAAGAGATAAAGAAATAGAGACAGAGAAGAGAAAGAGAGAGAGAGGGAAGAGAGAGAGAGAACAAAGAGTTGGGAATCGTTTCCGTTGACATCGCAGAGCAGTAATGCCTCAATCCCTAGTTAGCTAGCGAGTGAACTGCTGATCGGCTTAAAATCAGAAGAATTTCTTAGGTATTTAAGCACGTATTCATGTAATATCTAGATATATGAATATCTCTCTTCCTCAACAAAATAATCTCCAGATGCGGCTCATAAATTTAGCCTCCTCCTGGTACATCGGCACGGCGGCCGGATATTAGCCTCGTAATAAAAGAATTTTATTTCAAATGAACTTTGCCAGTAGTTCAAGGCATTAATGAATAGATGAGCGATAAAGGATGTCGATGTCTAAATCGGCTATTTTTTTATTAGAAAAAAAATCCTCATATGCTTCTTTATCATCATCTAAAATTACGCGTGAAAATAACAACATAAACGTGTGTAATTAAATTATATTTGTTTAATGAGTTGTCTTCAAATAGAGAGAGAGTGATTGAGAGAGAGAGGGAAATAGACAGGGAGCGAAAGAAAGAGAGAGAGAGACAGAGAGAGAGAGAACGAGAGAACGAGAAAGGGAATGCGAAAAATAGAGAAATTATAGAGAATTGGGAATCGTTCCCTGTTGCCATCATCGACTAGTACTGCTTGAATACATACATAGTTTTTTTACTGCATGCACATTTTTTGAGTGCTGATACAACAAAACGGAAACATAGGCAGGAGAAGGTCTGATTACATTAAAATCCGAACTAAAACTGCCGGTTAGCCGACAATGAGCTGAAACTGTCACAAATCAGGCAGAGAATGGAGTGAAATTCACAAATCACACATTTGATCTTGCTTAAAGCTATTTATGCACGTTTTTATGTATTATGCAAACGTATGTCTCTTTTCTTTCTCAACAAATAAACAATCTTCAGATTTGCTTTAGCCTCATCCTGTAGCATCTTTTAATCGATTTAGAGATTTTAATTTTAAATAATCTTATCCGGTGATTCAAGACATTAAACCATAGACGAGCGATAAAAGTTGGGAGGGTTTCGATTATTATTGTCGATTTCTAAATCGGCTATTTTCTTTTATTAGAAAAAATGTCCGGATATTCTCCATTATCATTATGCGTGATAAAAGCAGCATAAACGAGTGAAAACACATTACAAGAGTGAAATGTAATTAACTCGAATTCGAATTGAGGATGCCGATATTTTAAAAAAAACAGATGATATTAATTGTTTTAATACAGCTAACGGATGCTATATGGGAACAAAAACTTTATTTTATTTTATTTTTGATGCCATTACATTGCCAAAAGTGAAGGGGGAATTCTTCAACTGGAAGAGTGTCGTCAAATAAGGAATAAGCGGTATCGGCAGAAAGATAGCGAGAGAGAGAGTGAGAGTGAGGAAGTGAGAGAGAGAGAAAGAGAAAAAGAGAGAGAGAGTGATTGAAGAGATTTGCTAGGCGTGAAATCGTCCATCAATCGTTCATGTGCGTAGGTAATTTATGTTTAGTAATACTGACTTACCCCAATGCGGTCTCAGGTGATCGGCGAATAAGCAGGATAAAGCGTTATTTAATTAGCGTCCCAACTAAAACCACCGGTTAGCCGAAAAATAGTCGAAAGCCACTAATCACATATTTTAACGTACCTTAAAGCTTTTAAGCATGTATTATGTAAATGTATATTTTTTTGCTTCTCAACAAAACAATCACATAGGCGGCCGAACTTTATCGCAAGTTTTTTTTCCGATAAAATAAAGCTGACAAATATCGTGTACATGGTCATATGATCGTACAAAGTATGAAAGTTCTGATAAAAAGAGCGAAGGAAAATGGCGTCTATTAAAGTGTAGAAAAAGGAAGCAGAACAGTGAGAAAAGGCAATGGAAATTTATTTATTTTTTTAGTGACTTGATAATATTCTCTATTGCTCACAAGGATAGAATTTATGTAGTAAAACATAAAATAAAATAAAACGTATTTATGTGGAACTAGAGCAAGAATAGGCCATAATAAGAAAAAGGGGATAAGGAATGTGGAAGAGAGAAAGAGAGAAAGAGACGGAAAGAAAGAGAGGGAAGAGAGGGAGAGGGAGAGGAGAGAGAGAGAGAGAGAGAAAGAGAGAGAGAGAGAGGGAGAAGAAGGAATGCATGGAGAGACGGCGAGGGAGGTGAAGATGTGGATGTGTAGGTGCAAAAGAGATACTTTGAGCAGCTATTTCTAGAACCATTTGAATGAAGTTCTCTAGTAATCTTGAGAAGAAGTGTGCGTTTGAATTTCATGATAAAGTTCGAAGAAAACGTTGTGTGAACTCGATTGTTCTCACGATCAGGAACAGGTCCTCTAAAATTCCATCTTCCCGCCCTTTTACATTTTGAAAACACAAGTCATTGGAAGGCCAAAATGCAAGATGATGAGATGCAAAAGATTGAAGGAGTAGCGAGATTGTTTTCTATAGCGATGGAAATAGCACGAAAAGGACAGAGAGAGAGAGTGGGAGAGAAGCAGAGATGTAACGTGGAGCGAGAGAGCAGGAGAGAAAGAGAGAAAGAGCGAGTCTTCTCTAGTTGAAGCCGTTACGGTTCACGGAGCCACGGCCGCCGACTCCGTAGTCGCTCTAAATTAAGAAGTGTAAACTTTCGTCTCTTGTTCTCTCTCTCTCTCTCTCTCTCTCACTTTCTCTCTCGGACTCTTTCTCTCTTTCTCGCTTCCTCTTTTACCGCATTTTTTCCTTAGACTATCAGACAGTTTTTCGCTTGTTCTTGCTATTTCTTTTACTTTTTCCTTGTCACAAAGATGCTCGCTCATTTAAAAAGACGCCTTTTTCTTATTCTCCCTTCTTCCCAAGAGAGAAAACCTTTCCGAATTCGCCCAAGCAAAAGCAAAACAAAAAGCGAAGGCGAGCAGTTTCAAAAGCGTTCTTATTTTTTTTCTCTCTTTCAAACCGTTTCTTTTTTTCTCTTCAACCTTTCTCTCTTTTTCTTCTAATTGTAATCGAATGGACATCATCGGAAACATGAAAATACTGCCGAATCAATTGAATGTAAAAGCATTTCTTCCAAACTTATTCACTTCGATAGATAATCATCTCACTTTGGCAGCTTCCCCACGGTGGTGGGCTGCAAGTATCGGTGGCCTAAGTTTAAGCTCCGCCCTCTTTTTTGGCAATTTGCCAATAATAATTGTCTCATTTTTTGTTTGCTTGTGCTACCCAGCTGATTCACTTTCGAGCAAGAAGCAATTCAGAGGATTCTAGAGAACCTTGTAGTTTGTGGTGTGCTCGTCTGGTTCTCCTGGAAGGCAGCGCCCGTGTTGAAGCGGCTGATCAGATCGTTCACGCGGCCTGCAAGGAGAGAGAGAGAGAGAGAGAGAGAGAGAGAGAAGAAAGAGAGAGAGAGAGGAAGCCAAAGCGAGAGAAGGAAAGATTAACAGCCGGGAGG
Source organism: Allodiplogaster sudhausi (assembly GCA_945643635.1). NCBI lineage: Eukaryota > Metazoa > Nematoda > Chromadorea > Rhabditida > Diplogasteridae > Allodiplogaster > Allodiplogaster sudhausi. The sequence continues at coordinate 5,130,040 of CALZFC010000006.1, read as the reverse complement.
GAGCTCTGGGGGAAATTATTGACCAACGGTTTGACATTTTCTTATTCCGTTATTTTTTTACCACTAAGAGCCGCATTTAGCAGTTCGACAACGAAATCGAACAGCCAAATAATTACCTCGCATTTATACTCTATGTTTTCATACGAAACCACGGGCCACCAACTAAGATGAGTTGAAGCAAAAAGGGAAAAGAAGAGAATTTTGAAGGCGAGAAAGAGAAGATGTTTTCGATCTCCAAAAAAATAGAAAAGCGAAAAAAGTAAAGGGAGACGTTGAGGAGACAAATAAGGTAAGGGAAAAGGCCCAAGTGCGTCATAAGGGAAGGCGTACGAAAATTTATCGTGAATATCTTTAAGAAAGAATTAGGGCGACGTTTTTGATTATAGCATAATGGAGTCTGCATCGGGTAACGGAGGACCACGGGAATGATAAAACAGTGAGAGCACGTGAAAGAGAGAGAGAGAGAGAGAGAAGAGAAGAGAGAGAGAGAGGAGAGAGATGCAAAGTGAATGAGGGAGAATCAGATAGAGTCAGACCAGAGAGACAAGATATAGATAGAGCGAGAAATTAAGCGAAAGAAAAAGAGGGACAGAGAGAAAGATGAGGAGAGAGAGTGAAAGAGTGAGAGAGAGAGGGAGTAGCGAGAAAGAAATGATTAAGAGATGGGAAAGAGAGAGAGAGAGAGAGAGAGAGAGAGAGAGAGGGAGAGAGAGAACGTACTCTTGCCGACTCGCTCGTGGTTGTCGACGACGGCCCCTTCGCGCGCCGGCTGCTTCGAGTCTCCTTCACCCAGTCCTTCGTGTCAGCTGAGAGAGAGAGAGAGCGAGAGAGAGAGAAAGAGAGAGAGAGAGAGGAAAACAGAAGAGGAAAGAGAAAGGAAAGAGAGAGCGAAAAGAGAGAGAGTAAGAGAAGAGAGAGAGAGAGAGAGAGAGAGAGAGAGAGAGAAGGAGGAGGAGGAGAGCGAGAACAGAGAGACAGAAATGCGAGAGAGAAGAGAAAGAGAGAGAGAGCGAGAGAGAGAGAGAGAGAGAGAGAGAGAGAGAAAAACAGAAGAGCATCGAACCTTGCCAGGATGATTGGCGGTTCTCGTCGTGGCGAGGCGATGGCGAAGAGGGCGCGAGATCCTGTAACGAGGATTTCTTCATCGATCTCTCTTCCGATCTCTCTCTCTCACTCTTACCCTCATTGTCTCTCTCTCTCTCTCTTTCACACTCTCTCCCTCACTAACTCCCTCACCCTCCCCTCTCCCTCGCTTCTCTCTCATCGATCTCTCTCCCACTCTCTAAAATCCCCCTCTCCCGGCCTTTCTCTCTCTCACTCTCTTTCTCTCTCATATCATCTCTGTCTCTCTCACCCTCTCAAATCCACCCTTTCCCCGTCTCTCTCTCTCCATTCCCTCTACCTTGGACGGAGCAATCTGGGATCTCCTCTCCATAAGTCGCCTCGGTCTTCTCCGGCTCTCCGTCCGACTCGGTGTCCGATTGCTTTCTCTGCTCCTCGCTCTCGTGCTCGAGCTCGACCGACTGCTCGATGGACGCCTCGAAAGTGTGCTTGCTCGTGGCCCTAAACGGAAAAGAAGGGGTTACGGTAGTATTTTGAATTCTAAAATACCGATAATGAATATTACTAATGAAAACATTCACACAAAACTTAAATTCGCGCTCTTCAGCAATTCAATTCCAAAAAACATTTTACACACCTGCTCCTCTCTGAAGTCGTCAATGTCGCCCTCTTGTGAGCACCTGAAAGGGATGAAAAGCTAGAATACATAAATTTAGAACTATTTATTTATCTACTTTGCAACAATTGTTAAAAGGAGAAAAATGATATTTTTTAACTTTTTTAATAACTGAAAAGTTAAATAAATAAGTTAATATAATAATAATAATTAATCGGCATATGTACATATATGCAAGTAAATAAAATTTATGGATAAATATGTACATAAATAGGTGGTAAACAACAACAACAACAAAAGTAAACAAGTAGACAAGAGACTAACATCGCCGGCGCCGTTGCTGCGATGATGATTGTCGTAGTCATCGTGCTGGAGCTCCTCCGAGTAGACGTTCTCTGCCACCGAGTCTCCGTGCGACATCCTTCTTGGCTTTTCTTCTTTTTTTTCGTCTGTTTCTACTTCCCTCGCTAAAACGCGTCCAAGGAGCACAGGAGACGAGTACTGAAATGGGCGATAGATTAAATAAGCCGGAGGAAAAAACTCGCTTTTGAATTCGCGCCTTTTTGCCTGTGCCAGGGGCTTGATCAGATAAATTGAAAAAGGTTTTTATAAGCCTCGCGTGCTCCTTTGAATGGTGGTAGAATAAATCGACGGAATAATAAAACGCAGGGCATAAAAGTATATTTTATACGTTATAGTCAAAGTTGCAGAAACACGTCGTTCTATTGTATGGGATAAGTACATATGTAAGTATTTATGAAGTGAAGGCAAACACGACGGACTACTGGCATTATTTAATGTTTGTGCATGTTGAGGGCAACTGGAAAAATTGGGCAGTCGTCGAATTGAATTTCAACACGCTGTCATTGCTGGTTCTCCCTCTCTCTTTCTCTCTCTCTCTCTCTCTCTCTCTCTCTCTCTCTCTCTCTCGCTTTCTCTTTCATTCTCTCTCTCTATCTCTCGCTCTCTTCCTCCCTCTGTCTCTCTTTCTCTCTCTCTCTCTCTCTTTCTCTCTCTCTTTCTCTGTCTCTCTCTACCCGCCTTTTCCTCCGTCAAAGCAAATGCCGAATGAAAACATTCTTGCATCACTGATGAAGCCGCAAGCATGCAAGAAGGCAAAGTGGGAGAAAAGATGGAAACTGTAATCACACAACAACATCTATTTCTCTTTCTCTCTCAATCTCTCTCCCTCTCTCTTCCTTCTCTCTCTCATTCTCACCACAGTAGCAAATTTTTACTACTGCCACATTTTCAATCTCTCAAAAGTTCGATCGCGAATTGTCGAATTACAAACCACTGATCGTGATCCAGAATGAAAGGGAAATTAATTTTTAGTAACAAAAAATATTTTAAGATAAAACATTAGTAAATGTATGAACATTTTTTACGATATTAAATACATAGATTCTCAAAATTTTATATTTCAAGGATAAGGATTGCTATATCTTCCGCGACCTAGGCCCATCTTCAATTTGTGCCAGTATCAGATGTTCCGAGAAAGAGAGGAGACAGAGAAAGAGAGCGAGGATAGAAAGAGCTATGGAAATCGTTGAGAACCTAGAGAGTGTAGAGAAAATGGCGAGAGAACATGGAGAAGCGAGAGAGAGCCAGACAGTTCGAGAGGATAACGACAAAAATAGCGTGCGCGCGCCTCAGCGTGCATGCTCCATTTCATCATTTGCATATATCGTCTGGATCGAAGAGATCCTATTCTTACCCTCGTTCCATCTCTCTCTCTCTCGCTCTCTCTCCCTCTCTCTCTCTCTCTCTCGCTCTCTCTACCTCTCTCTCTCATTCTCTCTCTCTTTCTCTCTCTCTCTCTCTCTCTCTTTTCCTTCTGAGATGCGAAGGCCATCGTTCGAACACAGACACAGTGGCAGCTAGGCGCATAATTGATGAAGGAAGAGTGCACTTTGAAGAGAGCGCAGAGAAAGCAGAGAAAGAGTGAGAACGTAAACGAAGAGTGGAGTGTGTGTTGAGAGACGAAAGAGATTACAAGATTGGTGAGCGGCAGAAGGGAGCAGTTTCGGAGGGGAGGGGGGGGGGGGAGTTGAGAGAGGGTGGGAGAAATAGAGAAAGAGAAAAAGAGAGAGAGAGAGAAAGAAAGGGAGTGAGACTGAGAGAGAGAAAGAGAGAGAGAGAAAGGGAGAGAGAGAGAGGGAGGGAGAGAGAGGGAGAGATTGACATGGATGGAAGATTTGTCGCAGGGACAAAGGGAGTAAGCTGTCCGCGCGCGAGAAGCGCCAGATGGTCTCGCTCCCTCAAGGCAGTCCAACAGAGAGAAGAAGGCTTTTCAATCTTGCCTCCCGGGGTCCTTGTACTCTTGAGGGGGGGATGAATACCCCCCCCTCCCCCGCCTCTAAAAAGGCGTGGTACCCACCCCTCACGTTCAAGGGCCGTGAAGACCCCAAGAACCTTCTTTTCAGGAGGACCAACTCACCCGAACGGTACCACACAGGAACCACAAACGATAATAAACTAAAATTGCAAAGCAATCGGTGCTTTTCGGCAGGGAGAGGGCTATAATTATTGGATGAAGATGAATGCTGGAAGTTGCGAGCAGGACAATTAGGTCTAATCATAAAAGGATTCACTCATCGCCAAAGGCTAAGAAGACCATCCGGGTTTGCCAAGATGAGAGAGAGAGGGAGAGAGGGAGAAAGAGAGAAGAAAGAAAGAAAGAGAGAGAGAGAGAAAGAAAGAAAAGAGAGAGAGAGGAGAGAGGAAGAGAGAGAGAGAGAGGGAGGGAGAAAGAGAGAGAGAGAGAGAGAAAGGGAGAGAGAGAGAGAGAGAGTTCGAAAGAGCAAGTCTACCTGAAAATCCTTTAAAAAAATTGGGTGAAAAGAATACCAATCGAGCGAAGGAGCTTTCTTCTTTGCCAATTCTTATTCTTTCTATTCTTTTGGCCCTAAAAACTAATGCAGCAGCAAAAAAAAAAACCGAGAAAGGGAAGAAAACAAAAGTAAAATGAGAGGAAAGAGGGGAAGGGGGGGTAGCAGAAAAGAATAAGAAGAGACGAAGACAAGGCATCTGCTGCCACCAGAGGGGAGCGCCGGAGGAGGAGCACAATGGCAACGGAGAGGAGAAGACGTTCTCTCGATCTTCGGAGCTGAAGAAGGAGAAGAAGAAGGCAGGCAAAGCGATGACTCAAAATTTTTTTCTCTCTTTCTTTGAATGCTCTCTTGCTCTCTTTCTTTCGCTCTCTTCTCTCTCTCTCTCTGGCTATCTCTCATATTCTCTCTCTCTCACTCGCGCTCTCTTTCCGCCTCACGCTCCTTCAACGCCATCTTACTCAGTACTTGTAATCGCGGCCGCCCAACCCTTCTTCTATGCACTACACGAATGAAATGCATTTCTACTTG
>CALZFC010000006.1:5102500-5120000 GCA_945643635.1 Allodiplogaster sudhausi | reverse complement strand
GAGAGATAGATAGGGAGAGAGAGAGAGAGATAGAGAGGGAGAGAGACAGAGTATGAGAGCTACTACAGATGACAGCTGATAGCAAAGAATGCATGTGTGTGTGACCGGATAAGTCAGTGATTGACTAAGCACCCAGCTGAGACTATTTACGCCCCTTCTTATCACATTGAGCGGCTTCCTGTGGTTGATTCATTAGCCTTTCTCTCTTTCTTTCTCTCCTTCTTTCTCTCTCTCTCTCTCTCTCCTCCTTTCTTTCTCTCTTCCTTTTTCGCCTCTTCCTGGCTCCTTCTCTCACTATTAATCTCCCACGGTCTCTCTCCTCTCCCTCCCTCTCTCTCTCTCTCTCTCTCTCTCTCTCTGTCTCTCTCTCTTTCTCTCTCTCTCTCTTCCAAACTCTAAAACAGATTGGTAAACATTGAAAGAGCAGCGGCGGCATCAAAGTATACAAAAGGAGAATGCTATGATAGCGCTGCGGAAACATGATGTACTGAGTCGAGCAACGAGGAGCTCGGGACCGACATCGGAAGCGGGACCGTGATTTAACCAATTCTCCTGACTTGGCTAAAACGCAACCCTGCCCGGTTGGACGGTTATAAAAAGGTATGCATACAATCCTGGAAGTGTTCTATGCGTTCAACGAAAACGAGGAAGAGTCTGGAAAAAAGTAACTTGTTAGATACACATGGCAATTTTCTGGCACTACGTTTTTTGCCCCTCGAGTTTTTTTTCGCTTTCTTTCGACCTCTCATACTTCCTAATGCTCTCTTTCAAATTCTCTCACCTCAGCCTCCCTGAGTCTCTCTCCACCTCTTTCACTATCTTAATCTCGTCCTCTCTATTCCCTCTCTCGCTCTCTCTTGTTCTCTGCTCTCTCTCTCTCTTTCTCTCTCTTTCCCTCTCATCTGCGAATCCAGCAACCGCGCTGCAATTATGGCATTGTTGCAGTACTTCTGCCATGACGTCCTCTCTCTCAATCTCTCTCTCACTCTCTCTCTCTCACTCTCTCTCTCACTCTCTCTCTCTCACTCTCTCTTTCTCTTATTTTCTTTCTTGATTCTCCGTCCCCTTTTCTCTCACACCCTTCAATCTCTTTTCAATGAACTCTCCTTTAACTTTTTTCGCCTCCAGAACTGGACAAATCGAGTCAGGACGGTAGAGACATGTTCAATTTGTATTCGCGCAGCTCCATGAGTAAATTGTGGAGAAGGAGAAGTGAACAGGTGGACATGAACTTGCAGGAATTATTAGAAACGAGCGAATAAAATGAATAAAGAAATTCGTCCACGTTTTAAAAGAGTGCATGTATACATACTATATGAACATGAACAAATATAACATAAAGTTAATAAAGTAAAGTAAAATAGTAAGCGAGACCAGGATGTTCAATCAATTGCCTCATTGAATAAGATAAGGAGGTGTTTTTGTGAATAAAATAAAATAAGTCCACCAGGCATCATTAGAAGACCTAGCCAAAAATATAAGAAACGATATTCTGGAATTATTCGGCCATTGCCTATAGCATGTATGTATTCACAGGGAATATTTTTATAAAAAAAGCGCAGCCGGTAGTAGGACCCTCGGTGCACGAAGCAATAGATGTGTAAACTTTGTAGGAATACAGTTCTCCGGTTAGGTTATAAAAAGTAAGAGAGAGAAAGAGAGAGAGAGAGAAAAAGAGAGAGAGAGAGAGAGAGAGAGAGAGAGAAAGATAGCGACAAAGATAGCGAGAGAGATAAAGGGAGAGAGGGAGCGTGAAGCGAGAGAGAGAGAGAGAGAGAGAGATTGAAAGAGAGCGACAAAAGGAGCGAGAGAGATAAAGGGAGAGAGGGAGCATAAAGCGAGAGAGAGAGAGAGAGAGAGAGAGAGAGAGAGTTGGAGAGAAAGAATGAGACAATCAAATGTCCATGGGAATGAATGATAGCCATAGGCATCTCGGTAATGATGATGACTTTTTCTCAGGCAAGCGTATGACAGCGCCAGTGGGGCGGCGGCATTTGAATGAGAGGGAAAATAAAAGATGAAGCCGGCCAACAGTACAATGAAAGAGAGAGAGAGAGAGAGAGAGAGAGAGAGAGAAACAGAGAGAGAGAAAGAGCGAGAGAGAAAGAGAGAAAGAAGGAGGGAGAGATGGAGGGAGAGAGAGACAAAGATAGAGAAAGAGAGAGAAAGAGACTAGATAGGCATCGATTAATGGCGACAGCTAAGCAGAAGCAGACAGAACAGAACAAAATCTTCTGCGATGCCTGATCGGCAGTGAAGATGTAGATCCTTTTGATTCGGCTGACTGGGTCAGAAAGGGCGAGATAGAGAAGAGTAATATGAGGAAGGAGAGGACGAGAGAGGGAGAGAGAGCAAGAGAGAGAAAGAGAGAGAAGGAATGTGAGAGAAAAAGAGAGAATAGATAGAGAGAGAGTAAGAGAGAGAGAGAGAGGTTAGAGAGCGAGAGAGAACTCTCTCTCTCATTCTTTAGGCAAGACTTGGAGAGTGTCGAGGCCAAGTCAGGTGTAAACACAAGAGAGTTTGTCGCGCAAGCACCGATGAATGGAGGAGTGATTGACGGGAACGCGAGATTGGGAACGGAGAGAGAGAGGGGAAAGAGAGAGAGTGAGAGAAAGAAAGGAATAGAGGGAGAGGATGATAGAGAGATATGAAGGGGGAAAAAGGGACATGGAGAGAGTCCAGAGAACGAAAGAGAGGGAGAGAGAGAGAGAGAGGGAGGAAGAGGAGAGAGAGAGTGCCCAGAGAACGAAAGTATAAAGACAGCGAGGTTTGACTTGTGCGAGAGGAACGGTCAGATGCTTGCGTGTGATGTGAGACCTTTGTGCTAATAAGAGATAGGACTGGGAAGGGGTGAGGGAAAGAGAGAGAAAGAGAGATGGGGAGAGTAGAGGGAAAGTAGAGAAGAAAGGGATGAGAGAGAATGAGATAGAGAGTCAAATAGAGAGAAACAGGGAGGGAAAGAAAGAGAGAGAGAGAGAGAGAGAGAGAGAGAGAGAGAGAGAGATGCCAAAGACTGGAGAGGTCGGCTAAGGCTGGCTGAGAAAGTGATGCGCTGGCCTCTTGGACGATGGAACCAGGCGATAAAAAGAAGGCAAGGATGGAGTAGAATAGAGGAGAGAATAGAAAGCAGTTAGGAAGTGAGAGAGTGGTTTGGGTATAGAGAAAGAGAGAGATAGAGGGGGAGAGAGAGATAAAGAGAGGGAGAGATAAAGAGAGAGAGAGATCAAGAGAGAGAGAGAGAGAGAGAGAGAGAAATAGAGATTGAGAAAGGAGAGAGAGAAATAGAGATAGAAAGAGTAATACTGTTCAATGCATGAATGATGCGTGTGCATGTTCGAAGGACTCATGGAATCGCGGTCATTGAGCTGGCCACCTTATGTAAACTACGGGTTCCATATCTTATTGTTAGAAAGGCAGAGACACCCGAGTGTCCTGCTTCTCTCTTTCTCGGTAGTCCTCATCCTCTCTCCCACTTTCTCTAACCATTTATGTTGCTCCCTCTCTCCCTCTTTCTATCCATTTATGGCGCGCTCTCTCTCTTTTCCTCTCTTTCTCTTTTCTCTCTCCCTCTCTCTCTCTTTCCTCTTCATTATCTTCTTCCTTCCTCTGCCATCATCACAGAGGGCGAACACCCAGTCATAATAGGCTTCTTCTCTGCTCTCCCTTTGTTTTGCCACCCACATCTGGTGTGTGAAGAGGAGACCATAACAGAAGAAGAAGAAGGAGATTGTGAAAGCAAGACGATATGGCGCCTCCCCATATGGGGGGAAGTGTGTCTGTTTATGGCATCCGCCTCTCAAGTGCGCTTTCAACAATCCGCGTATTCATCCACCCCAACCTCCCTCCTCCGGACATCTCGGCGAAATTTTTTATTAATAAAAAAGAAATTAATTCTGAAAAAAAAATTAATTTTACACCCATCATCTTGAGATAGCGCTTTGGGCAAAAAATTTTGCTTTGTTTCAATACTGTATTTTTATGCATATACATATCTTCAGGTCATTGAAAAGTAATTATTTATTTACCATTAGCGTAAGAAAGAGGACCAATTTCGCAATCTTTCAGCAGTAATTAATTGAGTGAAGCGAATATTTATTGCTCTGCACGAACGGCTCCTTTTAGGAATCCTTGTGAAAATGGACACTCTTTCACAATCGTTGATACATCAGTTGAACTTGTCTCTCTCGCAACTCTCACAGTGGGTGGCGGGCGGACGGGTGGACTAGCCTTAATCTGCTTGATACCTCGCACATTTCAGCAATGTCCTTATACTAAAAACCTAGCGGACTCTACAAAATGGACAAGGTTCCGTGGGAACAACGAAACTATTACAGACACATTTCCTGCGATGCAAAAAAAGCGAAAAGAATTTTAAGGACAGAAAAGTATCGATAGTTGTAGCAATAGTTACATACATGTTGATTACTGAGCAATTATTTAAAAAAAATCATAATGCAAACAAAAGAAATTTTTAGAATTGCGTGCGCTGAAGATAACTTTCCTCAAGTACCAGAGGAAAATAATAACAATCGACATCATATAAAATTTTATTTACAAGCTTAAAGTGCTGTAAGACATCAACTCAACTTATTGTTCTTTGAAGGCAGTTAAGAATCATTTAAGAATTATCAACAAAACCTTTCAAATGGAAGTCGTTCTGTAATCCACGGGCTTGGTTAGAACGAAAATGGAATTTTTTTCAAGTAAGTATGTATAATTATTTTAACCGTTAATAATATTCCAGGACAAAGAAAATGGTATCTCTTACTTTCCCACTCATTCTACCTCCCATTCATGTCTTTCAAATCCCTTTCTTTCTTTCTCTTTTTCTTTCTCTTTCTTTCTCTTTCTCTCTCTCTCTCTCTCTCTCTTTCTCTCTCTTCCTCACTCACTCTTGTCATCCCTTTTCTGTTCTAATTCCTTTTTTTTTAAATTTTTTTCTGCCAACATATTTGTTATTGCTAAATAACACGTGGATTTGAATTGTTGCCGAACGGTAAAAGAAATTGTGACTGAACATCTGTGCTTTTACCTGCGTTTGGCCTTCAGTATAAATGAAAATAAAATAAAGAAATAGCTTTCTAGAAGCGGCAGCCGCTCCACTGGCCGCGTCGTGAGCGCCGGGACGCCCGCGCTCTGCTTCAACGGTGGAAAGGCGGCGAGCAACGGCGGCGTTGGCGGGGGCGGAGGACGGATGTATGGAGTGCTTAAAATTTCAATGATTTCTGATGATACGCTAAATGTTTGCTTACCTGATCTTGAGAAAGTAGAATTTTGTTTGTACAGACATTTAAAGGGAATAATGAACCGGACGAGATAGGAATCTTTTACGAAAATATTCGTAGTACGAGAATGAAATAACCAATTAAATATGTTGCATATTGTATGCTATTTCGCAAGAAATCACGACTGATTGTTTTCTATGTAAGGCGGAGGTTTTCTACTCAATGACAACATAAGAAGACCGAAAGATTATGTATTGATCATGAGCGAGTAGTTTGCCTGCATATATGTACATACGACGCGATTTGCGAGAGAATCAAAAAGAGTCAAGCTGCCCGGGGACCCGGCCGAAATCGTGCAGCTTGGAATTTGTTCAAAAGTTCATTTTAGGTACTTTTTGATCTCAGGAATCGATTGGGCGTGGTCTAGGCTTCTGAAAATGACTTTCTCATCTGCTATGAAGGCTTGAATTATTGGGCTCGCCGCGTCTGGAGGCGAGTCGGATGCACGTCTGAGCTCACTGCGCCGCAGTTTGTTGAGATATAGAAATGAAATTTTGCATGCTAATAGGCAAGATACTGTTCTAAACAAAAAAAAAATAAAAAAGTGACAATTTTCAACTTTCAATTTTTTATAGATTTTTATGTTTGAGGGAGCACAGACAACGTGTTTCTCATTTTAGTAGAACTGAACCTATACAGATGTATTGAGCATGAAAAGAGCTTTCGAATGCACTATTGGGTTTAGGAAACTTAGGATGCGCTGAAGTTTCCTAAGTCATTATCCCGGTGCGGCTGTACAAATCAGCACGTCCGCGGTCGCATCCTGGCCGCGCAGTCTCGCACGCAGATATCAGAAGGCTTCTTTTAGACTTCTATACTATGTGTTTGTCACTTTTGACTTTAATCTATGTTGTCATGCATGCGCTGAACGTATTGGCATTTTTTAATAACAAGCAAACATATGGAACGATGAATTGAATAGTAATGTCAATTACTTACGAATCTTTTTCACGGGCACTTCTGACTCACTATCTTCTACGAATAAGTCATGCTTCATCTGGTCAATCTGCTCGAAGATCTCCATTTCTTCATCCATAGCAACTTCTTCGTAATCGGAATCAGATTCTTCAAATGCGTTGCCGCTCCTTTTTTGATCTGGCTGAGTCTGTAGGAGGCGTAGGTGTCCTACCACGATACCGTGTGCTTGTTGAGTTGTCGGGATTTGACCAGGGCGGAATTTGGGCCGATGGTTTACGGTGGAAGCCTTCATTTGTTTCACAATCCTTGCAGCGTCAGCTCTCGTTTGTGCCTTCCAACATTGCTCGGTGGCTGCCTAAAGATTCCACATTTTTTTCAACATCATTTAATTTTCATTCCGGATTTCATCATTTAATTCCAAGCTGATTGCGGATTTAATAATTATTAAAAATATAAACGGTAATTATAAATTTTATAATAGCTAATTGTTGAATGCACGAATCATTAAAAGCAAGTACCACGATGAATGCCTTTGCCTCGGGGTCAATCGCCGGCCGGTTGCTGGATTTCAGAGCAAATCCACGTTCCAACTGTTCCACTTCCACTCCGATTGCTGTTCCCGATAGAATATCGAATGCTGAGGTTGCTTGGAGCGCGCCGACCGTTTCAGCACGAGAAGCGAACTGGGAGAGAACGTAATCGGTCAGGGTTTCTCGCTCTAATACTGGATGATGAACTTCGAGAAGCTCGTGTCTTTCGAAATCGGTATAGCTGGTAAATTCTCTTGAGCAGAATTCTTCCCGGCATCGGAATATTGGGGCATCAGTAGCTGGGGACCGGGCGGCAGGTGAACGTGAACTTTTCCCACCCCAGAATGCATCATCTCCAGCAGTGAAACCGCCTTCGCGTATCAATTGGAGAGATGAGTCGACTGGGTTCAAGCGGGAAACATCATCTACCCGCCCCTCCCCGATGCCGAAATGCTTGTATGCTCGTAGAGCGTCCTTCTCGAAAGTGACGTGGGACAGCTTAGAGATTGCATCCATTGAGGTGGCCTTGGTGACAGACGTGCGAAGTCCGCAAAAGACGACTGATGTACCAGAAAGTGGAGTGCCGGATAGAATGGCCTCTACAAGTTGAAGAGGCGTTGCCACATCGTATCCAGCGTCGCATCGCTCGACCGCCTTTCTCTTTGCCTGCAGATTTTTGTTTAGTCTCTTAAGGAAGCAATTATATCCACTTTTGATAAGTCTTACGATTTATTGAATAAGTACCTGAGCAGCCATTCTGTCACAGGCGTCTTTGCCACATTGAGGCTCGGAAAATGAATAGTCCTTGACAGTAGCGACATCGTTTTTCTTATTGTGCTCATGCAAGAACGCCATTAGCCCAGCGCTTCGATAACACCCTATAAAATAATAACATGGGATAATGAAAAAGATACCTAGCCAGTACCTGCACAATCGCTACGCAGCGTCACGGTCTCAATTCCTTCACAGCGTAGCTGCTGTAGTGCGTAAGAAAGAGTGGCTGCAACAGCCGCCGAGTCCTGCATCAGACAATTTAGAAGGCGCAGATGGTGTATTTAATAATTACTACGTGTCTGTTTCATTTACTTCTAATATATTTCATACAAAGAGATCATAGAATTTGCATACATCCATGAATGGGCATGCATACCTGCTTAATTGTCTCTTCGAAGATGAAGAAGAATGTATGCTGCCTGAAGACATCCGCATCAACAGATAGTGAATGGATGATATGCCACGAGATTCCCTTAAAAATTAGTGAATCTCAGACGTACAACGACAGCCAAAACTTACCTTCTTCCCGAAGTAGGCAGACTGTACCTCTCGGCTAAACCGTGCAAGGTATTTCTGAGCCCAGTCACAGGTAACAAGTGCACTCTTGCGGGTTAGGTTATGTACAATTTCCGCTTTAATGAGTGCCGAGTGAGCAGAGCGTACGACGTGATTACGGAATAGTTGAATGTCGTTCCAGTATATTTTTGCATATTCCAAAGCGTCTTTGCCATCATCACTAAACATAAACTAATGATAAATTCACCCATTTAATTTAGAATAACATGACTAACGGCATCTCATTTGCAAATAATGAAAGACTCTCCAGAACAAAAGTCCGAATCGTTTCAAACTCGGCGCAGCTGAAAATTTTCTAAACTGTAAAAACATACCATTCCAAGCGTATGAAAAAGTCACCTTTCGCATTGAACGACATGAGTATGGTCGCAAGATGAATGAAATTCCGAATGCGTTGGATCGCTCAAAGCGTGGGTCGCGCAGTGAGAAGCACAGCTTAAGAATAGAATGACAGAAATTAAAGCTTCCTTATTTACACTGTCGTACTTTGACTGTAGAGTAACATGCACACGATAGTCAGAGCGCAGATAGCTCTGTGCTAGCGAAAGACGACGCTTAAGAGCGGCTGCCGTGTCGTTGTCAATGCCCCGCTTCGCAACCACATGCTCTATCAAATCCTTTAACTTGTCGAAGGCCTGGAATTTAATTGCTGATATTTTTACGAAGATATTTATTTAACGTTTTTTTGGATAAATTGTTTACCTCAAGAGCGCACACCAATGTTTCATCTACGCAAGATAGGCCGTTTAATGGGCAATACTATGTCGATTATCTTCAGGGCAGTTGATCGGGATATCAATTGCTGAGGCAGATTTCGTTCCTCACACATCTTCGTGTACAAGCGATAAATTTCGGATGAATTCAATTTCCGGAGCATGCTGGGTATGTTAATCAGAGTCCCATCAGAACGCTTTACTTCCCTTTCACCGAAAGGAAGGCCGGCTGCTGCGACAGAGCTGCAAATTTATTGTCTTAAATATTCTCCTTTTTTGTTCTCATTACATACCTCATCAGGAATGTCACATATTCTCGTACCGCCTTCTTATCATAGCGACATCGGACAATTGGCTCCTTCTGGGAATGTATCTAGCTAGGGGTATGATGTTCACTATCCTTGATGATCATCTAAATCAAACCTCCGGTTTGGTTCCGCTTGCCGCTAGTCTTTTTGCTTTGTAGTAAAAGTATGAGGAGACGTCGATATATCCCTTGATCTGAAATTTAGATTCCCATTCCTCATTCCTCTCACAAATAATCTGCGTAAAAATCACGATAATAGTTGAGGTAAAATAACAACAAAAATTACTGGTTTACGAGATGTTGAAAAGTTTTACTCCTGTTATTCAAACCTGATCGTATGGAAGGCTAGTGGCGGTAGCAAGCGCATACAGCTTCTCATCTCTTGTCCCTGCGGAATAGAATACAAGTGCAGCATCTTCAAGCAGTCTTGTCAAATTACCCTGAAAGTTGCATAAATTTAATGCAATTTCTTTTGGCTTATCAACGCTCATTGAAATATTCAAAGCTAACATTGACAGAGTTCTTCTGCATTCTAAGAAGATCGGGTCTAATAGCAAGATGTTTGAGCTCTTCTTTTGCTTCAGGTGCATAGACTTCGCACACGCTCTCCAGAATCTTTCTTACTCCTACTGCCTTTCGCTGCTTCGTCTTCTCACATGTTTGAGACCATTCTGTCCTTCTATCGAGTTTCACCAGATTTAACGAATCCGCCAACGCCTGGACTCGCTCCTTGACCTTAAAGACTTCCGACACAATTGCATGCTTCGTTGAGATTGGATGTGCGAAAGAAGTTTTTTTTAGATAGCGACAGACTTAATTAATACTCGTGCGTCGCGTACTTATCAGCTCCCTGTTTTGAAAATCACTCATAAAAACCTTGGGATCAGCAGTGCTTGGCGTCTTCTTCTGATATTTCAATTTAGGCACACCCGAATTCTGATTCGATTCGCCATCAGAGTTTGAGCTAGATGTTTCTTCTTCCAATTCATCTAGGAGTGATACCTGAAAAAAGGTATGATCTATCGCGGAGGCATTTAAGACGACTAGAGCACCTGTGTCGCAGAAGGAGTGTCTGAACGAATTTCGTCCCTATGAACGGCGCACCATCCTTAAAGAGCGATATGTATACCTGCTGGAAATAAATAGATGTAAAACATACGAGATCCTGGCCATATGTGTATGTTCGCCTTCTGAAGGAGACGCATAGTATCCCTGCGATCCACAGACGATGAATGGGGAACCGTCTTTGCCTTTCTATGACCATCCTGGGCACTGCTGCAGTAATTGATTTTCTGAAAGAGAATGACAAGCTCCTCATGCGTATATGCAGAAAAGTGAATTGAATTTTCACCTTATGAACTGCATGCCTGAATTGTTGCTCGTCCCAACCAACTCCCAATTCATACAAATGGGCTTCGCAAACGCAGGAATTCAACGCATCTTCAGGCTTAAACATACTTTTTTATGTTGTTTCGTTTGGGCAACTGATGATTCTGATGATAAATAGTTTACAGGATTTTGCCAATCGTAGTATTTTGCAATTCCTCTGGTAAACAGCAGATCTGCCAGGTTACTGCATCCAAAGAGTTCCACTGTAGCATCTTCCACGAGTGTATTGATCCTAAAATATAAGTGCAAAGTATGATACAGCTTTGCTTTAATTTAGTATGACATTAACAGAACTACGCATCCTTCATAAACAGCTCATTTACATGATATATTTACTAGCATTTATAATCACTGACGTATGCGGAGATATAAATATTTTTGTTCATTTTTCAGCATTTTTAATCTCAAAGTTTGCAATACCTATTTGTATTAAATCGTCTTGATATAGAACTGACCTGATAAGAGACCCGTCACATTCTCGAGGACGCCAGCGATGCAGAACAGATATAGACGGGGAAAACCCACGTGAAACGAAACAGCTCATTCCTGATACCGATCAAAAAACCGTTATAATTTTTCAATTTAAGCGTAAAGTGAAAAGTTTAACTGCGTTGTTTCGGTCCCGAGGGTTGAGAGAGTTATGAGAGGATGACTGAAGACAACCGCATGAGAAGCAGACGAAGGAACGAAGTGAAGTGAGCTCTCCGGTTAGAAGAAAATTAGCGTTATGAAATAGGCGAAACTTACGTACGCTAGTATTCTAATTACAATAACAACGCAAATCTAGCCCTGCTACGAGACTCACAAAAATAGTATGAGATGAAAGGAAACGAAAGATCCATAAACTCAACTCGATCAGAATGTTAACAAAATGTTGAAAACATCATCATGTGTATGTATGAAATATATTTAATATGTTTTTTATGCCGAAAACATTCAGTGTAAACATGTCAACATAAAATAGAATCAGGAGTGACATACGAAAAAAATCAAAGAAGTCTAAAAGAAGCCTTCTGCTATCTGCGTGCGAGATTGCGCGGCCAGGATGCGACCGCGGACGTGCTGATTTGGACAGCCGCACCGGGATAATGGCTTAGGAAACTTCAGCGCATCCTAAGTTTCCTTAACCCAATAGTGCATTCGAAAGCTCTTTTCATGCTCTATACAGCTGTATTGGTTCGGTTCTACTAAAATGAGAAACACGTTGTCTGTGCTCCCTCAAACATAAAAATCTATAAAAAATTGAAAGTTGAATATTTTCACTTTTTTTATTTTTTTGTTGTTTAGAACAATATCTTGCCTATTAGCATGCAAAATTTCATTTCTATATCTCAACAAACTGCGGCGCAGTGAGCTCAGACGTGCATCCGACTCGACTCCAGACGCGGCGAGCCCAATAATTCAAGCCTTCATAGCAGAAGAGAAAGTCATTTTCAGAAGCCTAGACCACGCCCAATCGATTCCTGAGATCAAAAAGTACCTAAAATGAACTTTTGAACAAATTCCAAGCTGCACGATTTCGGCCGGGTCCCCGGCCATTTGGATACTCTCGCAAATCGCGTCATACATACATGGAAATATTTCGTCATTTCGAACTTTAACATTATGCACTGCAATGCGCCATTTAAAAGGATTTTTTTTATCAGTCAAAAATAAAAGTGATAAATATGTACATATGTTGAGTGAATATTAATAGGCATGCCGGCTAGCAGTTTTTTTTAACGAAATCCTTGGATTAAATAGTTGCGGGATTCTGAAAAATAGACTAGAATGAGTCGATTTAAAGGCATTTTATGCGATGTAAAAAGGCCAGCCGTTTCAGTTCAATACTTGGACCGACTCGATGAGCACAAAAATGGTTATGATGACAGAAAAACTTGGTTCCTTGGAATATAAGCGTACACTTTCGTCAATTCGATATAAAAATGTACGTATTAAGTCCATCATTTTCGTACTTTCTGTAAGTCATTTTTAAATGAATTTAAAAAGGGAAGTTGTACTGTAATCCATGAGCTCCGTCAGTTTGGAAAATAATAATTAATCATTAAATAACTGTAAGGGTGCTTGTCTCTTTAGCATACTGAAGAAGAGATAACCACAAGAAAGGGAAAGTAAGAGAAAGAAAGAAAGAGAGAGAGCGCGCGCTAGTGTAGCGGTTGCCGCAACGCTGGTCGCCGCGCTGGCGGTGCAGGTGGAAATGTATTTCTATGTTTAAATTAATTTATATACACCCAATCCAGACAAAAGCGCAAATGTTCTTTCACAATTTCGTTTATCGTTCAGTAACGACCGAAATCCACGTGTTATTATAAAATGGAAAAAAAATCTGGGCAGAAAAAGATATAAACAAGGAATTCGCAATTAATTGCAAAATTATCAATTTTGTATTTCTCATTAAAAGAGCACGAAACTGAACCGTAATATATTTTACTTTTCCTGACCATTGCATTCGCGTCTATCTAAAGCACATACTCACTCGCCCATGCGTCTCAGTCAGGCAAAAAGATGCGAACTCCTTTAAGCTCATGGCGCTGTTTTGTTTAATGACTTACAAATTACAGTAGCTAATTAAATTGCAGAATAACTACTAGAGCTAATTAGGGATTAAAACTAGGAGGCAGTAAGCTTGATTTGGCACGACGAAAGAGAGAGCGAGGGGGAGAAAAGAGAGAGAAAGAGAGTGAATTTTTCTTGCATATTAAAAAAAAAGATTCGGAGTACGTGAAAGACACTAACCTATATGATGTCATTTTACGCTCACGACGCTGCCGCCGACGCGAATGGAGCGACTGCCCTGTGGCCCTTCGGTTGGTGCAGCTGGGAAAGTATACCTCCATCTTGGTTTTATTTATATTGTAACACCAATCCACAACCCTAGCGCAGTTGCTGAATCACAATTTCTTTTATCGTTCGGCTAGGAAATAAAACCATATGTTATTTTCAAATAACATGTAGCAAATATTTTGGCAGAGGAAGATATAAAAAAAAGGAATTTGAAATTAATTCGAAAATAATACATTTATTTTTTTTATTCCCTTTAATGGCGCACGAAGCATAACAGTGATAAATCTGAATTTTGCTGACCCTTGCTTTCGCGTTTCTCTAAATCACATACATACAATCTCTCTCTCTCTCTCTTTCTCGCCATTGTGTATTACAATGAGGCAAAATTGAAAAGAGTGAATTTTTGGCTCATTTAAGCTCACGGTTTCTCTAACTTTTCGATCCTTTATGAATTATATGCATATCCATTAACATGGAAGCCGAATTGTAATCTACGGGCGCTATAAGCGCACCTTTAGTTTAAACTGCTGGTAATTGTAAATCTTGGACCAGATGTTGTGTCAATATTTTCATTATGTGCATAATTGTAATCACACATTTAAGGATTATTGGACGATATTTGAAAGCAGGTCTTAATCTCTTACGGGAGGTGGGCAATGTAATGATGTTGTAAATATACAGATGGTTTTCTGATATGGCAAAGATATGGAAAAAAAAGAACTTCCAAAGGAATAAGATGACAAGGTATTTGGCAGATCAAGCTGAGATAAAAATGAAGAGCTGGCAAGAGATGTTCAGGTAGCGAAGAAGTGTGAAAATGAAAGATAAAACGGAAAACGAAAGATAAGATTTTTGCAAAAATGCATACTCCTCTTCCTGCAAATCATTTAAGAATTATCTGCAAATCCTTTAAACTGGTGGCCGTACTGTAAACCACGGGCTCTGGTAACACGAAATATGACTTCTTTTAAAATTAGAAAACATCTCTCAATCCTGTTGATAAACATGGATTAATGAACTCACTGCAAATGAGTATATTTTATGCTCATTTCACACGTAATAATAAAGGCCTAAAAAGCATGGCGAACGTGAGAAAGAGAGCATGTGAAGGAGAGAGAGTGAGAGTGAGAAAGAAGCAGATATGTATGTAGATAGAAAGATAGAAAAAGAGAGAGAGAGAGGAGAGAGTGCTAGAGAATCATACATATTTGTTTATGCGTGCGTGGTCTCTCTAATATCACTAGGGCCTCGGAAACTTGAATTGGAGAAAGAAGCGGAATCACACTCAAAACAGAATGTTCGTCTCAGAAGATCATCCATATAATCTTCTTGACGCCTTGCATTTTCAGCGATGTCCTCGGACAAAAAAGCTACTAGATTCTGCAACAGGAAAAAGGAACGGAGGCCAAGATCATATCGATTTAAAGACATATCATACGATGTAAAAAAGGCTAATTGTTTTAGTAAACCACTTGTTCAATGAATACAGATATTTTAAGGAACGGAATTTCTCGATATTAGCAGCAATCGTTCCATGTTTATTGCCGAGGGAAAAAATCATGATGCATGAGAATAATGTTTGTGTGAAAATAGCTAGCGGCTTCAACAACCAAGTGTAATCGATTCAAAGAAAGTTCTTACAGTGTTAAAAGGCGAGCCGTTTTTGCAAACCACTGACTTAATGAATTCAGAAAATATTAGAAACAGGAAAGTATCGACTGGCGTGGAAATCGTTACATATTTATTACAGGTTGTGAGACAAATATAAAAAAATATACTGCAAACAAAAACAATATTTGGAATTGCTTAAAAGGAACGAATATAACAGTTTATGTACCTCAGCGGTGAAAAAATTTGTTTTCCATCTCTCTCACGGTCTCTCACTATAACAACCTGCGGACGTGGCCTCGCCAGCAGAACAGAATCTCACTCAGCTGCTCGTTGTGGGCGGCGAACGGCTTCTGCACGTCGACCTTCTACACGCAAGAGCAGAAGATGCAGTTCTGCGGGACGACGTGCAATCTGTGCTCCGCCAGCACCGCGTCCACGACCCCGTCAATGCCCGGCCCGGCCCGCAACCCGACGGCAAATTAGAAGCAATTTCATCACTCCAAGTCATCTAATTTATCAATTATCTCTTTCCGCCATGAAGCTAATACCAATGTTAAGTTGCACTGTTTAATTCGCGGGCTTTGAAATAAATTCATTTTATTTGCATTGGCATCTTCCCATTTTCTTTATACACATTTATGTATACAAGTATGTATAAAGACAGTAGCTGAGAAGTAAAATGAGAAAAAAAATAACTGCGCTCCTTATCAGATTCATGGCAACGGCACTTTTGCATGCGCGTTGACTTTATAAATAAGCAGAAAGTGCCTAAAATTTGATATTAAAGCGTTGTCGTTTTTTGGCAATTATGAAACATACTTTCGTCAAACATTTTCTTGTCTCAACAAATTTTATTGTTAGCCTCTTCCTGTAAATGTGTGCAAGAAAAAAACCCCTGGCTCAATGAATATAGATGATTTTCAGGACAGGAAAGTATAATAGGCAAAGTATTCGTTACATGTTTATTGCGGACCATGAGGCAATAGAAAAAATTATGATCCAAGCAAAAGCAATTTTTGGAGTTGAAAAGCGCTCATATGTCAGGTTTTCTTCACCTTAAATTAGCCCGTCATGCATCCCTCCTCCGCCCCCGCCAACTCCGCCGTTGCTCGCCACCTCTCCATCGTTGAAGCGGAGCGCGGGCCTCCCGGCGCTCACGACGCGGCCGCCGCCGCGAGGGCTGCGGCTGTTGCTTTTGCTGCAGTTGAGAAGTATTTTTCAATTTCAATTTTATTAGCGAAAATCAAGCAGTTAGCGCGACTGCCCATTGACACTAGCTGCTTGATTTTAACTTCTTATCAAATGATAAAAAGTTATCGATTGTTTAACAGTAGCATCCGTACTCAATAAGCAAACTAATGTACCATTAAAAATATTTTAGTTGTACCTAGAACAGAAGTTATTAGCGAGGATGCATTTGGAAGCGTCCGAATCGTCCGGAGCGTCCTTGGTACTAAGATCCTTGTAATACAAGTAATTGTATCTAGTCGGATATCAAAAGGATGACCTCGAGCTTCAATGGCCAAAAGGCTCTCAATTAACCACCTAACCATTGAGTGGAAAGTTTTCTACGCAATCGACTTCACCAACTCTGGCTTCCAAGCCCGTTCTTTGTCAATTTGGGAATTTTGACAACAATTTGTAGGTGAAAGACGATGTTCAACAGGCCAAAGAAAAAGAGAAACTGACGAAATGTTGTGGAAGCCGAATGACTGAAACATTCGTCTTTGTCTCCACATGTGCTCGCTGTCCTTTTATAATCTCATTTTGCCGTTTTGCCTTAAATAACCGCTTTCAATAAACTTTCAAATCTATATTGTTCTGTTATAAGTCATAAGAATAGGTAAAGTATCGTCGCTATCCTTTAGCCCGAGAATTTCATTTATTAGGTTATTCGAATTAGAATATTCCAATATTTTTTTACGTTGAAGAATTGTGCTAAGCTCATGCCCGATTCTTATGACTTATAAGAGAACAATATAGACTGGAAAGTTTACTGAAAGGGGTTCATCGTGTAGAAAATTTCACGCTCTTTCTTACGATGTATGTTTTGAAATGCGGAAATGTTTGTAAAAAAGTTTTTTAAGCCTTCTAAAAGTTCAGAACGAAATTTTTCATAGAAATATAAATATTTCAATTAAAAGTATGTATGTAGCATTTGAAGATCTCTGTGAGAGCTCTTAGATGATATACTTACTATTTTCTGATGTTAAGATTGAGCAAAGTTATGGATCGCTGAATGCGCTTGCAGGGTGCCTCGGCCGCCGTAAACGCGCCTTTTTGACCGACTCGCGCGCATTGCTCGCGTCGTAGCAAAAATTGGTACCCTCAGATTTTTCTTGAATGGCGCTTATTTGGAAGCAAATTTCACGCTCTTTCTTTCTAGCTAGGTGTCAGGGTGGGGAAATGATCATAAAGTGGCATGCTGACCCTTCAAATAATTTAGACCCAATTTTCTCGGCCAAAATAAAATTTTAGTAAAACATGTTCCTAGATGAAATTTGAAGCGCTTTCGAAATGCTATCGAATTATATGTTCATGGTTTCACAAAACAGGTTTTGGACGAATTTATGGCACAATGAATTTTCGGGGTTACGGTAGTGTATCCCGAAG